>JANRGW010055035.1:0-17543 GCA_024733675.1 Psilopsiagon aymara | reverse complement strand
ACTTATGAGAAGGTTGGATTGTAAGTGATTTTTCTTGGGTCTTTAAATGCTATTCAATCACGGTTGAAACATGTTTCTTCCTTCTCTTGTGTTCCGTTTCCTAACCTTTCATGAAGAGAAATCAAGCTGCAGTTTCAGCTTCCTCATTGTTTCATTCAAATATTTATTTTAAAAGTTTGTTCGAGAACATGGTATTCTTTTTCTCTGGTCCCTTTTTACTGTATAGTTTTTGGAATTACATAATCATACACACATTTTGCTGGCATTCAGTCACATCACGGAGCCCATGTTTTAATATCGTTCATTGTGCTGCCTTCCTATAGGTACCTTTTCCAAGAACACACTAAGGGAGACATTGCAGCTTCTTGTGCTGGGAGCAAAACACCATTATTTTCTCATTACAGAACAGAGAGTTCCCATCCTATTCTAGACTTCAGGAAATTAAACATATTTCTCTACAGAATTAATTATCACCTACCAGCAGTCAATGCAATTATCCCTTCTCTCCTTCAACATGACTTGTTCTATGAAGTACGCAGTTGAGTAATTCTCTCTAGGGAAATATCCTTTCTGTTCCTTCTGGGCAGTGGCTTTTCAAGCATATAGTCTCAGCTTTATGTATAGCTGCTGTATCCCTTGCATATTACGTGTTACTCAGCAGCAGCAGCAGTTAGTGTGTATTCATTTCAAAAAGCATTATCACAATTCTGCAGAAGACCAAGGCATTAGAAGGATCTGTAGCTGTAGCCCCATCTGTCTTTTTATATATTGCACCCACAATTGCAGCAGGGTTTATTTTTTTTCTTCCTTAAAAAGTTGATTTGATTTCTAGAAGCGTGTCTAGACACTTCCTGAACTTACGAGCATGTTCTATGGGAAGATGGCCGGAGACTTGTTATGTATTTCACCCTCACAGAAATGCATGTGTGACTTCTGGTTCTCATAGCCGGCCTGTCCTTCATCCTGCTGGGTGGAACACTGCATCAGTGCTTACAGGTGTTCTTAGTGTTGTAAATGTTTCCCACAATCATAGGATCATAGAATAGTTTGGGTTGGAAACAATCTTAAGATCATCTAGTTCCAACCCCACTGCCATGGACAGGTACACCTCACACTAAACCATGCCACCCAAGAATCCATCCAACCTGGCCTTGAACACTGCCAGGGATAGAACATTCGAAACTTCTTGGGCAGCTTGTTCCAGTGCCTCACCACCCTCACAGTAAAGTTCTTCCTTATATCTAACCTTAACTTCCCGTGTTTAAGTTTTAACCCAGTATACCTTGTCCTCTCACTACAGTCCCTAATGAAGAGTCCCTCTCCAGTGTCCCTGGAGACCCCCTTCACATACTGGAAGGCTGCTATGAGGTCTCCACGCAGCCTTCTCTTCTACAGGATGAACAGCACCAACTTTCTCATCCTATCTTCATACGGGAGGTGCTCCAGTCCCCTGATCATCCTCGTGGCCCTCCTCTGGCCTTGTTCCAACAGTTCCATGTCCTTTTTATGTTGAGAACACCAGAACTGCACACAATACTCCAAGTGAGGTCTCAGGAGAGCAGAGTGGAGGGGCAGGATCACCTCCCTCAGCCTGCTGGTCACACTCCTTTTGATGCAGCCCAGGATACGGTTGGCCTTCTGGGCTGCAAAGCACTGGCAAAAGCACTGGAGTGCTGGATTGATGTAGCCTAGATTTCCCTTTCTGGAAAAGACCAGAGTTCAAGTATTTGTGTGCAAGGCATCTTCTCTGACTCCTCTGAGGAGGTCTTTGTCCTCTGCAAACCTTCCTGTGTGCTCAGCAGTGGCATGTCCACATTCCCTAAACTTAATTCCAGATATGAGAGTGAGAAGCAGACAAGTGGTGCCTCTATCACAAAGCAAAGAAGATCACTGATAATTCACAAAGGTGAAAAATGAGCAAACTTCAGCTTAGTTTCTCAGGAACTCTAAGCTTTTTAGAAAAGCAATTCCAGGGCAGCTAGGAGGATATCATCAATAAGGAAGGGCAGGACTGTTGTACCTGATTTGTATCAAGTACAGAAATCAAGTACTCAGTTCTTTGTGGCTGTTTCTAGTTATTATTTTCCTGAAATTCTTTTTTTGTGTTCTGATTTACTGCTTAGAATGCTTTTAGTATGTATTGACTGTCTGCTGAGGTCTCTTGCTGACACAGCTCTTTCAGATGATGCAGTGCTGGAGAAAAGCTGATGAGTCTTTCTTTATGAGCTCTGACATATTAATTAGCAAAATGGGCAAAAAAAGCTTTCCTATTTTTATTTTAATGTCACTAGACCATGCTTTTGGCTTGGGTTATATTTCGAGACAGTTTTGAGGCAAGATGGGTTGAAGATCTTATTTCCTTGCTGTCTGCTCCATGAGGAACCTGTGATGGGGCTATGGATTGCAAGACTGAATTGCTATGGATTGCAAGACTGACTGATACAGGGCTAGCTCTGTTACCAAGCTGAATCTGAATTAATGCTATGTGGCAAGAGATAGGCTTAGCACCTGAGCAGGAGAAAAGGTCCCCTGGGGTAGCTTGACGGATGCTTCTGATTAAGTTCTGCCCCTTACTGTTAATTTTGCTGATGGTGTGGTTACCAGGTTAATGTTCATCTTATTGGGTGGGTTTAGCCTTCTGAGAAAGAAGGCTTGAAGAGGTGGGTGTACAGCTAAAGCCTGCAAAGGTAAGGGCTTTATGAGGTTTAAGTGCTGATATATCTGGTAGGCCTCCAGTCTGTACTGCTTCATGTATGGATAACTGAGTTGTGGTTAAGATGGGATTCAGATTGGGACTGGAGATATTTGGGAATAAGGTAGGTTAAAGGTCTTGATGTATCTCTGCATCATTTAATACCAGGATGTATTCTGCATTAAATAAATTTTACTGAGGTTTCATTAAGGCCAGGATGAGGATTATGTCTTAGGACTCAGGAATGGTTGACAAATCAGTGTTATTCATAGATTTTTTTATATGACCCACTGAAACAGGATATGGAAACTGCAACAGATTAAGCTTTATCATTACCTTCAGGAAAGGTTCTCCAAGCCTATTGTAGGGTTTATGGTTGCAATGTAAGTCTGAGACCCTATGGTTGCACTTACACAGTGTAAGCTGAATGTCCCTTTTTGGCTTTAAAGTTGGGTGACACAGGATGATCCTCATCTGTGCTCTGAGGCTGTATTGCAAGATGGCTTCAGGCTGCCTCTGGAAGCTGTGCCTGCTACATCCTAACTCTTGAACCATTTCGAGGAAGGGTCTGTGAGAGCAAAATAGCTTTTATATAGTTCAGACAATTGCATTCTAGTGAACTCAGGTGTACCCAGCTACTGCTAAATTTGCAAATACAAACATAATTGGGGGGGGGGGGGGGGGGAACTTGATGATCTGAAGGTCCTTTCCAACCCTAACTATTCTAGGATTTTAAGAACCATAGCTAAATTTTTGCGGGGACAGAGCAGGGTCTGGTGCAGGCAGAATCCAGCATGTTAAAGTTTGTTCTGGTAAAGAACAGACAGCAGACAAAAGTGGAGAACTCTTTTTGTCTTTTTTTTTTTCCTTTTCTTCGTTTTAACTGGAGGAATCGTGCAAAGGTTGAGCTATTGGAACATCAGCAAAATCCAGTGGCTTATGTGTACTTCTGTAGCACAAAAGGCTATTTTAATGAAGGATTTTGTTGGGGATTAATAGTTGGGTTAGGAAGGACTACAGAAAGCTTAGTGGATACTGCTAGGCTTATTTGAGACCAGTGCCATTGTAGAAAGTTTGGCTTATGGTTTTGCTTTTGGTTTGCAGGTAGCACAATTACATTGAAGAGGTGTGTAGGGAAGTGGTGTTCTCCTTTCCTCATGTCAGATCTCTTCATTTTGTTAAACAAGCCTTCTCACTGCTGTAGATGTCATTAAAGCTGAGCTTCCCAAAGGGGGCATTGGATTTAGTACTGAGTTCGTAAGGATTTACATAGTGACTAGATCCACAGTCTTTTCTAGACTGCAGAAAACGGCTGAGCTGCCTGGCATATGCAGGTGAAGTGCCTGTCCAAACAAGGACCTTGAGCCGAAAGCATGTAGTTTATGGAATTTGACACTTACCTTTTTACTTGTGAGAGGAGAAAAAAGGTTGATTTTAGTTCATTTCTCTTTGATAATAAAAGTCTAATACTTGTCTGTGTCAATCATTCATGCAAGTGTGAAGAGGAATTGCCTACCTTGTAGACTGCAGCATACCTTAGCAGTACCCATGTAACCTAACCTAACCTATGTATCTTGGGTTGGGTACTGGAGGCAAGCAAACTGGTGGCACTGGAAGCTGTGCTATGTGATTTTCCCTTAGTTCAGACAGTGTAGTGCTCAGTGCTATTTCAGTTTGACACAAAACCAAATGCACGTATCTTTCTGTGGTGCTTCAATGCCCTGTATTATCCATAACTCATGCCTCTTTAAGCTTTGAATCATTAAGCTATAGATTAAGTTTGATGCTTGATTGCTGGAAATATTTTTGCAAGTTTTTTTCACTCTTTTACCTTTACCTTGGGCTTCTCTACCCGGATTATTCTTTTCTTATGGTGGTGATGGTGTTATTATTGATATCATCATAATCATCATCAACTTTGATTGTCCAAGCAAAGTGTTTCTTTGAACAAAGAGTTCCAAATAAATTGCTGTCAACTGAGAATCCGTACTGACTCATGCAGCAATAGTCATTTTTTTTGTGCAGGTCACTTAGAGTTAATGTTTACTTCTGTACTTAGGTCTGGTAAGATCTGAAGTCAGAGATGTTGCATTCAATCTATTATTTTGTTGTGGTTTGTAAGGATTTCTAGTCCAAAAGTTAAAGTGCTTAGCTTTCATGGAATCTCTGCCTACTCTTGTATTTTTTCTTACCTTCAAACACAGCTTGTCTAATGAAATTGGGAGTACTCTATGCCAGTATAGCTTTACTACCCTGGTTTTAGTGCACTTTTTTATTTTTTATTTTAATATGTGTATTAATTTCCATGTTACAGATTGTTCTAACCGTTTACATTGGGAGTGGTAAGGGGCTTTGTTTAACATTGCCTAGTTGCACAAGAGCCAAAACTGTGTTTTCACCAAGACTATGGGACAGGAGAGCACAACACTGAACTGCTGGGCTGCAGGATTTTTTCATGTCTGGATGGTCAAAGTCTGGAAGTCTGTAGAAATAAATCTCGAGCCTCCAGCTTTCATGAGCTGACTCTTAAGAATTAGTGTTGAAATAAATGGTCTTTTGATTTTTCTAGTATTTAGAGTGCTAAATATAATGTATGAATGTTTAGTTGGAAAAGCTAAAAAAGTATGAATGTTTATTTGGAAAAACTTTCGTTTGTCTTTTGGAACTTCATGTATTTTAACCTGTCAGAGATAGGAAAGTGTATTGAGACAAGATGAAAATAAAATTAGACTTCAGTAAGAGAAGCTCAAACTGAACATCCTGGATATTGATTGTTTTTAAAAGGCTATTAAAAATGGAACTGATGCAGCAGTCGTATCCCCCCTGCTATCAAATGGTGTGCATTTCTGCATGAGTAGTTTGATGTTACACTGCCTCAGGAAAAGGAAGGCTGGACACTGCAGTTCCTGCTCTTCAGACAATTATTGTGAGTTACCAGAACTTGCTGTATTGTTGAATTTGAGGGAAGGGCAGTTTGTTGATCAAAATCTCTTCTGAATGCCAGGCTGATGGTCTTTACAAACCCTCTTTGCCTGCCAGGCGTATGTGGCTGATGAACAACTGTCACAGATAAACCTAGTTAGATATTTCTTCTCTATGGAGGGAAACAAGCTCTCAGTTTTACTCTTGAGAAGGATCATTTTGTGTCCCTGGTAACTCACCAGCTGTAACTACTCCTTTGACGGCTTTTTTTTCCTTGTTTTTGAAGACTTTATTAGCTGTGTGATGATGATTGTTGTGACCCCTTTTTTGTTAGGTCCTGAGAAAGTCATGTGTTGATAAAAATCCCTCACTTGAGGGTGCAGTTTGATGTTACTATGTTGATCTAAATCAGCTTGCTGCTGCTGAAAAAGTAGTCTTAGTCACCGTACCTCCTACCCACAGCTGCCTGGTTCCCATTACTTCTGTTATTCCAGTCCCACAGCTTAGCTAGTGAGATGGTTGAGAGAGCTAAAGCAGCCAAACACTAAAACAAGACAGACAAAAGTGAACAGTGCTGGGCTTGCCTCCTTGAACCACTCATTTGAGAGAGCCAAGCTTGGGTGCCAGTATTTGGGAAACTCAGCAAGTAGATGGATGGACATGAGAACTATGGCTTTCAGGGGCAGATGTCTATTAAATTACTTTAACCGCTATGTCAAACCATACCCCTGTTAAATTCAAATGCCAAAGTTACACTGATATTTTTGTTTTAAGACTTTTACTTTCCATAGATAAAATTACTTCCCAGTGGCAGGAGCAAGGAATAGAGAAAAAGGCGAGAAACTGCAAACTGAAGAAGGGCATTCCTGCTGCCTCATCCTTAAACTGCAAGAATCTTTCCTTAAATCACTTATTCACTTTGATTTTATGAATTCTTTGTGTTCCGTGACTGACTCTTAGTGCACGTTGTATTAAGAGATGGCAGAGCAGTGCCCATTGATCTTTCTTTGAACTGCAGTTAAAGTGAATAGGTCTGATCTGAGAACAATAGGAGAAACCTGTTTCCCTCCAATATTCTTGTGTGAGATTTAGGATCTAGAGCAGATCTGAACATAGACCAACTGCAGCGTGAATGCAAATTCCAGGGTCTGTGGTGGAGGTTTTATAATATAGCATAGTTGATTTATTGATTTCCTGTCTCCTGAAGAGGATCCCATGACACCCCTGTATTCACAAATGCCTAGCCATGTGTTTCTGCCTCCTTTCTCTCTATGCCAGCATTATTAATGTTATAATTCTGAGATGAGCTGTTGGGGGGAGCTAATTTAACAAGAAAATAATTCTGAGAAAAAGAATAGTGTTCTTCTGGTTTAGCCAAGGAAACAAGAAAAAGGAAGTTTAGGGGGAACAGAAGAATGGGTTTGTAACTGACAGTTTTTGATCCTGGGATCAGCCTGAGCTGAAGGAAGTTGACCAGGGTGGAGGGGGTAGAAAGACACATCTGAGGAAGAAAGCGTGGATGAAAGAAGATTTGCAGATCTTCAGAAATGTCTTTGTGCTGAAAGCAGGGAAGTGGGGGAGCAAGTTTGAGTGTTTCTTTCTTATCCTGAAGACTAAACTGAAAGTGAGTTTCTGAGAGGTTTGTTTAATGGCCAGTGAAACTTGTGTTTGTGTGGTTTTGGCTGTGTGGTATTACTTGCTGTTAAAGGGCTGTGACTTGTCTTTTAGCTTTTGGGGAGCTGCTAAATGCAGGGTCTGGTCCTGTCCTAAGGAATGAGAAAAGACTGAGGAGTCCTTGGGAGCAGCCGAGTCTGATGAGCAGGGTGAAGTTTTTGTAAGTGCTGGATGGAGTGGACAGGCAGCTCAGACAGGAAGGACAATTTTCCTGAAGAACCACAGGGACTGCGTAGGGTTTCTTGCAGTGCAGCTGATCACAGAAAGCTGCTCAACCAGAGAACAAATGGTCTTGTAAAAGCATGCGTTGAGCCAAAGCTTTTATTCAGTCTGTCTCACCAAGCAAATGTGAATTCTCTGTGCTGTCTGAGTGTGGTAAAACAGGGCTTCAACAGGAAAGCCCTTTCCATATTCCCAACCTAAGCACAAAAGTGCATGCACATCTACCCAGAAGTCCTGCACAACTTGAACTTCTGTGGGAAGGAAGCTCATGCCCTAGAAGTGTACCAAAGATAGATACTTCAGTTTGACCCTCATTATATAAAACTTAGAGTTCCTGCACATGGGAACAATACAGAGCACTCCTGTGAATGCACAGCTGGGGAAATGGCTGCTAAAGCTGTGACATTAAGATTATTACAGCAAGATGCTGAAGAGTGATTCTGAGTGTCAGGAATGCCTCATTTTTATGTGTGGGTAAACTCGGAGTGGAAAGTCTGCATGGCAGAAAAGATGGCCTTTTCTCAGGAGAGAAGGCCTGGTCTTGGCAGATACCCAACCTGCAGTCTTTAAAAATAAACAGCAGAGGTGAAAGATTTACTTCTTTTCCATCACATCTCAGCAATATGGGAATTATGCATTATCCAGTATGAGTTGTTGGCATCCAGGGATTGCAAACCAACAGCCTTTTTCCTTGGGGAGTATTTTTTGCTCCAGGAGCAGAGAAAGGGGCAGGAACCTTGTTTAATGTGACCTGGGAAATGTCGTGCTCAGCGTTCACCCACTGTTACAGCTTCCTCCTGACGGAGAAGTGACTAGGAAAAAAAATCCAACTCACAGGAATTTTTTCCAACCATGATACTTGTATATTCATATTTCTTCTACCTTCTGTGTTCTTTTCCTCTTTAATATCCTGAAGTGATTCTGGGCATATTGTTATATTAGCTGAGGCATGGGGGTGAAGGGTGTTAATGCTTGCACTTCATAGTTGCTATTTATCCCGCTGGTCAGTATCTCCAAATATTGCTCTGTGCAGAACTCAGTGAAGCAAGTCAACAGAGTATTGAAAACCCTAGAATGTACAAGTAGTATGAAATGAAAAAGTGCAGACTTCTAATAGTTGTAATGAATGCATCCACTTACCATAAAGCCTTCTAGTATTTGAAGTAGTCATCTTTCTATGGTAAATAACTTTGTGCCTGCAGAGGTCTGCTGCTTGCTGAAATACTCTCTTGTAAACGGTGTGGTGCTGGCATGAGTTATCAGTTGTAGGCTGTTCGGGGCACGTGTTCTGTTCCTGAGACCTGGTGATACTTTTCTGCTGTGCAAAAAGCAAAAGTCTGTGCAGAGTCTGCCACATGTCATGTCTTTGCTGAAGGTTTCTGCTTTGAGCTGGAACTTCCTCGTACTCCAGGTTGTTCCTGACATGGGGGTAGGAGAACTTGTAAATATAGTGGACGTGTCTATATGAGGAGTGCAGTATTGGGCAGAAATAAAGCTCCCTCTTTCTTCTGCAGAAGTGGTTATTAGGGTGTGAGATCTTGACATCTCTGGGTCCTGGAATTCCCAGTAAGGATCCTTACTAAATATGATTGGAGATGACAAAAAAAAAAAAAAACAACTAGAAAGCTGGCATTAACCCCAATCAAAGCATAAGGAACAGTAAACTTGAAGAATGTAGAGAATTTGGTTTGCTTTTTATTGAAACAATGGAGATTCAAACTAAGGCACAGAAGCCAGCAAAAGAAGTTTAAAGTTTAAAATCCTCAGGGCTTCTTGCTGAAAGGTGATCTTTAAATCAGAGAGCTTCTCTGGTGATGGTGCCTGAACAGATGGCTTATCAAAGTGCCTGGATGACTGATAGTAAGCTGGTTTCCCTCATGAAACTACCCTTTGGCCCTAAGAAGAAGGCTGAAAACAGCAAGTGGATCTGTTGGGTCTCCTGCATCGCTAAGGCTCTTTAGTCATCAGCCCCTTTAGCTGGTGACAGCCAGACTACATCTATTTCAGAAAGCAAAATGAGTTGCCTCAGACTGCTTCTTCTGTAATTGAGAAGAAACTGCTGATGTGACCCTACTGCCCCTGGGTAACATTTACCTCCCTCTGCAGTTAGAACTGGAGTCACAGCCTTCCTGCCAGTCTTTCTCTGACTATTGGTTTCATGTTCCTTCCAATAGTACCTGTGCATTTTTCAAGGTTTGTGGTGAATGATCTGCAGATGTTCAGGAAAAGCCTTCAGAGTAGTAGGTACTAAGAAGTTGGCTGTGATCAGTGTTGGCAGCTACTGTGGTTCTTTTAGTTGCTTGTTGTGATCAAAGAGACCAACAGCCACTGCCGAATGCCTCATTTTATTAATCCTTTCCCTCCAGGAGCTGGGTTTTTGCTGAGCTTAATATTCAATGCTGGCAGTGGGTATCCTGAAGTCATTGGTGCCAGGGAGTTAATGAATTTGGAAAACTTCCCAGATAATGCATCTGGCTGACTGACTTGCATTTTGGATATGAAGTATGAGATGCAGAAAGAAGAGCACTGAGCTAAATGAGCTACTGGCTGAAGAGGGGAAAGGGACACTTATTTTCAACTAGTTGACTGAAAGTTAAAAATGACGTAGCCCCACAGGTTTGACTGTTGTGGTTTTGTTTGGGTTTTTTTTGTTTTGTGTGTGTTTATGGGGTTTTATCATGTCATACCACTGTGTATTTGCCAGTTACGTTACCTTCTGTGGGTTGGATATAGACAGGAAAGCATTTGTAATTCTCTACTTTGAATGATTCTTCTTCTGGTTTTTTCTTTTGAAGTCTCATCATGTTGCCATGTCAATAAGAAGGATTTTGAAGGTAGGTCCCAGCAATAGCTATTTCTAGTCCAGCTCAATTCTGGAATAGTATCTTGTACAGTATTTGCCTTCCATAACATTTGAAATCAGGTTTTATTATATAAAGTGGGTTGCTGGCGCTATTTATTAATACACATCTTTGTGTAATAAAAGCTGTGCAGAGCAATATGGTTCACAAATTAACTTTGAAGAAAGGTATTGTATTGCTATTTGTATATCTCATGAAACAGCATTATTTTTAGTGGGTCTTTCAATATGGTGATGCTACTTAGCACTTACCTACGTAGCACTCAGAAAGTACTGGGAATATCATCCCTAATGAAGTGTCCTACTAAAATGCTTTTTTCTGACCTAAGAGCAGAGCAGGAGAGTGTTTCTGTGCATAGCAGTGGCAACCCAAATGGAAAGCATTTCATAGAGGAATAGAAAGCACTTCTTGAGTTACCTCTGACTATCACCAGGTACTTATATCTCAGGCAATGGCACCATGCTGCCCTTTCAAAATATATAAGCTGTTCTACTGTTTACCCCTTTTTTTCTGCCTAATGTCTTGAGAGATGAAATTTCTCCTTGGCTTTAATGTAGTCTTGCATGGAGTGATGTAATGTCCAATCGTTTTGTTTTGCCTTCAAGTAATAAGCATAATGATTGGTGTCTTAACCCTATGAGTGCACAGAAGATCCCTGTTGAAACAAGAACAAACTTATTTATGTTTGTTTTTTTTTAAAGAAACTTAAATACTGATTTTTTATTTTCTTTTTCTCCCCATGTGGTATGACACATATATTGAGACTAATCTCTATCTGACTCCTGGCCTTTCAGTTATTCACCTGCTGTTGTGAAAATCATCTCTAATACTTCCTTTCTCTTCAAGCTGGCTCTCACATCTAAAAGAAACCTTTGTGGATTGGATGTCTATTTGGTAGGGGATCAAATCTGTGATCTGAAAGCTTCACCTCCAGATTTTCAAGGACATTAACAGACTTAGCCCAGTTATATCTACATAATCTTTATTTAACTGCATTCTTTTGGACATAGTGATACTAGTTCATGCAGAGACTTCTGCCTACTGTTCTGCATATGGTTCTCCTCTGTTCCCCATTGCCAGGAGAGGACCCAGAGCCCAGTCTTCTCCTGGGGACAGCTGATGGGGACAGTTCCTTGCACAGTATGTTTCAGTATTAGCACTGGGGTTTTTTTTTCTCCTTCTCCTGTTCTATTGTTGCTTGCTTGCTTGCTAAGTTCCCAGACTGAAGGGAGTAGGAAGGAGCCATTCTATCTAATGTGAATAGAGGGCTTGGGGCAAAGCAGGGAATCCACTGGAGAGAGGCAGACCTTAATTCTACAATTTGCCTAATTTCAGAATGCTGGGTTCCTTAGTTCCATGATAGCAGCAACACCTTGACTGCCACGCTGAAACCTTTGACAGTGATCAGTTCCCTTCCCAGTGCCATGATCAGAACTGGCAAACAGAGGAACAAACCGAACAGAACTAGAACTTGGCGCTAGAAGCTTACATCCATTACAGAAAGGTGATTGCTGTTACACAGGTTGCAAAAACCTCAGTTAACTTGCTGTGGCACTTTTCAAGCCTCTCTGTGCAATAGGACCAGAACAGAGGATCTGGCATTGATTTGTTTGGGGTTTTCATGTAATTACAATTTTTGTTGCTATCTGCACTTGGCAGAAATTCCTGTGTTCAAAAAAGGGGTTGTTTTATTTTGGTTGCCAGTTGTAATACTGCTGTTGACAAACAGAGATGTTATGAAAGAGAAATCCAATATAGTGTGGTTATTCAGATGCCTCTTTTTTATTGCTTTATAATTGGCTCAGATGCCTAATTCTGAAAACAAAATGACAAAATTGTTCAATCGAAGCTTCTAGAGCTTCATTCTTTTCCAAAAAATAGCACATGGGCTTTAATTTTAAAGGTACAAAAAGAATGAGCATTACAATCAGGACTAAATTTTGTTAGCTGTTGCATCACATAGCTCACTGCTTATTACTGAAATGTGCATCATAAAATAGCTACAAAGAACAATTCTCAGTCTGAGTTTATACCCAAAAAGTAAACACATTAAAAAAGAAATTCAGAAGAAAAATGATTTCTCACAGTAATTCTTTTTTCTGCCATCCTGTAGGAAATATGGGTAAATCATGAAGTCTCAGGAAAAACCTTTGCTCTCCTTTACACATGGTTTGCTTTTTCTTTTCTCTTTTTGTGTATAAAGCATGGGTGTCGTGTGCAATAGTCACTATGTTATCACCTGTTAAGTGTCATGCGTGACACATCCCATTACAGATTCTGTGAAATTGGAGCTCTTTGAAGTAAAACTTTCCATTCAAGTGTCAGTTGAAACCCGGGTTTTATTTGCTTTTTTTTGACAGAGGTTGTTCTTTTACTGTCTCCTAAAATAACTCTGGTATTTGTTTTTGTTTAGGGGAGGAAAAAGTAAGAATACATGGCTGGAGGCTGGGAAGATAGCGAGCTAGTGCGGGTTGGAGGGGAGCTGGAAAAGGATTCTGAGGTTAGGGGGAAAGGGAGATTGAGCATGTGGCTAGGTGAGAAAATGTGGTATGGAGTTGCGGTGAGCTGGCAACAGAGGGAAAGGGAGGGAGGCTGGCTTGGGCTGATCTAGCAGAGTGGATCTGGAATCCACATGGGAAAGAAAAGGGTGGCAGCCCTCTTTTGCAGCCTTGCAGTAAAGAAAACGGCTTTTCTTTAAAACAAACAAAACCAGACAATACTAATAACCTAGGAAACTATAAAACTCTATTAAAAGAATGTAAGTTTGAAGGTTTAAGATGTCAGAAGTAGGCAAACGCTAACGGTAAGGATGACTTCTGCAAAGGCAAATCACACCCTGTTTATGAATGCTGATTGTGTGAACCTATTTAACCAAAACCTTCTTTTTCTCAAAGACTGTACTTTCAGCACACAAGAGAGATCTGCTTAAGGGTAATGAAGGCTGTTGTGTAAGGCCCAGCCCTGGTCTCATTTATTGTGGGAGGTCAGAGTGTTTTGTTTACTGTGCTTGGAGGATATGATGTTAGTACCTATGTTATCTCAGGGAAAAAGAGCCATTAAATGCTGGTGAGATGATTTTCTAGCACTGCCTGTACCTCAGAATTACTGGGGGCCCGGAGGTGCCTTCGGATGACTTGCAATGAGATAGTCAGTCTGTTCTTCACCTTACTGGTGCTTGACCTGTATGTGTGCTGATTTGCGGAAGTGCTCAATGCATTCAGGTTGCAACCAAGGCCAGGGACAATAGTACTGTGAGCCCAGGAAATGCTGCATGTTAAGTATTCAGAAGAGGCAGTGGAGGACAGGAGAATCTGGCCTTGAGAATCTTAAAATCCTTCTGTTTCAGTTCCTTGTCTCTGAGACACAGATAGTACGTTTGTTTTAAAATGATCTCATTAGTGTTTTAAACAAAGCTTACTTCCATCTGAGAAAGACACATGTAGGACTACCTAATGCTGATGTCGGAGCAGATATTAAAGCATGTGTTGAGTAAGAAATGGGGGTAATTTCTGTACATCTCAAAAAAGATAATTTTAGGTCTTTCCTGAAAGAAGGAAGCTGAAGTTTTGTAAATAAAATTATCAAAATGTATTTGGGACATAATCAAAGTCTCTTACAGTCAGTTAGAGGTAAGTTAACCATGGGCACCTCTGCTGCGGCATTCTCCAAGCCAAAGCGCTTTTCTTTGCAATGTTAATAATACTCTTTTAAGGTTATTTTTTGTATATAATTTTAATACGTAGTCTGTTGCTTTAACCACTTTCATTAAAATTTTATGAGCCTTTTTAGAAAATCAGACAAGAAAATGCAAATAAATTATGTATTTTATTTAGTATGTAGTAGATACAGTAATACTGTCTGTGTA
The DNA here is from genome assembly GCA_024733675.1 of Psilopsiagon aymara. Taxonomy (NCBI): domain Eukaryota; kingdom Metazoa; phylum Chordata; class Aves; order Psittaciformes; family Psittacidae; genus Psilopsiagon; species Psilopsiagon aymara. The sequence continues at coordinate 3,307 of JANRGW010055035.1, read as the reverse complement.
AACAAATAAAAATGTTTCTTTATTAATATAGCAAACACTATGTAGAAAGATCCTGCTGTAGTCTATAAATCACATATGCTTCAAGGAATCACTTTGAATTTAAGTATCTAGTGCTGGCTGGGCCTAAACCTCAGGATTTGGAACCATATAGAGTGATAGTATAAAAAGATTAAGTATCTTAGCTATTATAAATAAAATGGGAGGAGTCACGAGTTATAGGGCACACAATCAAAGCTGAAACCTCACAGCATTCATTTTCTGAGAGCAAGTACTTAATATTTTATAAAAGCCTATCCCTATGTAGACTCTCTGCTTGCCTGGTTTCCTTTTGCCTTTTCTACCTGATTTTTCCTGATGTAGAAGAAGTCTTTTAAAATTCTGACCTGAGCACTCACCCGTCACCTCAGTGGTATTTGTCTGTGATTAGCTTACCTGCCTTTTATAATGCTCCTTCACCTTGCAAGATGCCAAAGCAACGAAGTATGTGTAGGTAGTGAATGTTATTAGTGGTAAGAGATGTGAATATATACTTGATTGCTTCAAGCCAAAATAGCATGTTCACTTAACTTATATTTGAGAAGAAAACAACCCCATCTTCCTAACCCCGTATGCGCAAATCAACACAATCTTTTTCCATCTTTTTGTTTGGGGTTGTTTTTTATTTTGGTTGGTTGTGGCTAGGTTTTTTTTGGTGTTTTTCTTTTTTTAGGGGAGTCTTGGCAAGGTTCTGACCCAGTTTTTTGTGTTTGGTAGTTCAAGTCAACTGGGGATGCAAGAATCTCCTGATACTCACCTAGAGAAAAATAAACAATAAAATGATCAGATGTAGAGCAAATTCTGCCCTTGTTTGTTCTGAGAAGTTAATTACCTTGTTAGGTAGTCCTGCTCATTTCAGTGTTCCTCTAACCTCAGCAGCAATAAGTGCTCCTGCAACACTAACTCGTTCAGACCTACATGAATTGACATTAAAACCTCCACCTCTTTCCTGTCTAGCTTCATTCATGCTGCAACAAATACTGTAAGATCCAAACTGGATGAAGGAAACTTTGACATTATTAAGGAAGTTTTGGTAGCTAAAGAAGCAGAGACAGTAATTCCAGTGATTCTTCTCTCAATTTAATGATGAGTTGCACTTACAGTGCATGAAGTCTCCACTTGCACTGTAATTGGCATTAGCAGAACAGAGTGCCCATTTTGTTAGTGATTCTTAGAAAATGGAAACCAGGAATGACTGCTCAAGTAAATAGAATCAATAAACAACCAAAGAGCCAACAATAATTGAACAAGTAATATTGAAATGCGCTTTTGCACTTTGAGCTTTCATGTGGTGTTGTATTTGGTAGGGAGCTGTTCTTAAGCTTTAAATAGAATTTCTTGGTGCCTTCTTCTGAATCAATTGCCTATAGTTTTCAGTTAAGCAGTTTAATTGCTTAATCAGACTAAGAAAACTTAGTGACTAAAATTTAACGGTCATATGGTGTAGGGCAATCGCAACATTAATTCTTAACTCAGGGTAGCTGGTTTAGCTCAAACTGAACTAGAAAGTGGTATGCCTGTAATGTGCCTCAGCATGCAGGAATACCATTTAAGTCTTCTCTGAGGGTTAAGAGCGCAGACATAGAGGAATGGCAGAGTCAGCAGTAAGACCATATTAAAGCTGCCACAAAACACTAACTCCAAATCAGAGGGTTTCTGCTCTAAAACAGATTTAAGGGTGGTTGGGGTATTTATAATCTATTTGGAGAAAAATTAACACATTCCGTGAACAGCACCTAAGCAAGAAGGGTCCGTACTGTCGAAACTGACTTAAACAAGAATCAAAAATCGTTTAAGAGAACATAAGGAAATTCTGTGTTTTGCTCTTCTATATTGCTGTTTAGAAGAAATGAACCACTAATGTTGTCTTTAGAAGATTGGAAGGAACTTGTTAATGAGCTCTGTTGGGCTGCTGCTTGCAGCATTCATCTGAAATACTGTACTTACATTAACAATTCAGGTTCAACCTCAATGTGAAATCTGAGTAAATTAATAATGTGGCAAAACATCTGTTTTTTCTGTTTAAAATAGAAAACAGCTGAGGCATAGGAGTATAAAGGGAATGTAGCAGGAGATGAACTGTACTTTACAAAGTGTTTACAAATTGCAAGGAAATCGCTGCAGAAAAAGATATCTAGGGCCTAGACACTCAAAATTTGAGGTGGTATTGCAGAAATACAAGTTGTCTTGATCAAAAACTATTAGAGGTACTGTATATAATTCTGTTTTGAGTTGTAATACCAAGAAGGGTGCTTATAGGGATGCTGGGGAGGGACTTTTCATTGGGGACTCTAGTGAGAGGACAAGGAGTAGCAGGTTCAAACTTAAACAGGGGAAGTTTAGATTGGATATGAGGAAGAAGTTCTTTACTGTGAGGGTGATGAGGCACTGTAATGGGTTGCCCAGGGAAGTTGTGGATGCTCCATCACTGGCGGTGTTCAAGGCCGGGTTGGACATAGCCTTGGGTGATATGGTTTAGTGGGAGGTGTCCCTGCCCATGGCAGGGGGGTTGGAAGTAGATGTTCTTAAGGTACTTTCCAACCATAACTATTCTATGATTCTATGATTCTAGGAGCAGTGAGGTTTTAGACCATGATTAGAGAGGTTCTGTGTGCTTTCATACTGCAGGTAATAAGGGATTGATAAGAACAGGAAGCAGTGTCGTCTTTATTTTGGACTGGGTATTGTTTCTGGACACCTTCTTCTGGACACCTTTCATTTGTATCCCATCACAAGAAGATAACAGTGGTCATGCTGGATCAAACAAAAAGTCTGTATAGCCCGTGGCCTCTTTCTGATACCACCAAATGCCAATGCGCAAAGAGAAATATAAAGATATGACAAGTTTTATATCTTATTTTTCCAGGAGCTCTCTTTGCCTTCAAGTATTCAGAGGCTTAAAGATTGAAGGCAAGAATAGTTTGTATTCATCTACTAACCTTCAACATATTTTGCTTCTCCTGAGTTTTCTTGCTTCCCTTTGAAAACTGTAAACTCTTAGTATCCACAACAACAAAAAAAACCAAAACGAAATAAAATTATTCATGTAACTGTTTATCAGGGTTGTTGCTGTGAAAAGAAACTATAGAATCATAGAATCATAGAATAGTTAGGGTTGGAAAAAACCTTAAGAACATCTACTTCCAACCCCCCTGCCATGGGCAGGGACACCTCCCACTGAACCATATCACCAGAGGCTATGTCCAACCTGGCCTTGAACACCACCAGGGATGGAGCATTCACAGCTTCCCTGGGCAACCCATTCCAGTGC
>JANRGW010055034.1:0-12556 GCA_024733675.1 Psilopsiagon aymara | reverse complement strand
CCTTCCCATCCCTCCAGGAGCAGAGGGAAGAAAAAGGGGGAAGTGAGTGAAGAAACTGCGTGGCTGATTTATGGCTTCAACCACGACACAGATAAATAACATATCCTTCTAAGCTGCTCAAGACTGAAGTCTTGAACTGCACACACAGAAAAAAAATGCTTCCTAAACAGTGCTAGATGGTGCTGGATGCTCTAAACCTTTCCTTACATTCCTTATAGGATAGTCAAACTTATGAAACCATGAAAGAAGGGTTAGGCACCCTGAACTGCGATAATCTCTCTCCAGACTATAACAAGCATGATTACATAAGCATGTTTGTCATCATTGGGTATATGGGAGCATGCAATATCAAATCTTTGCTCTTCAAGTTCGGCAGTTACTTTGAATAACACAAAGAGTTTGTATGACCAAAGGACAGAAGCTCATGTGTGTATGGATGGACTAACCTCTGTTTGACTCAAAGGTTCACAGTCCTCAGGAAATGGAAGGGGAACAGGGGATAACACTGAAATGGCAACAAATATGTATCCTGCTTCCTCATCCCAATCCATTTCTCCAAATCTCTGATGCTTTTGCTGTAATCTCCCTGTATGAGTTGTATGCTACACACAGTATAAATCTTTAAAAGTAATGTTCCAAAGAGATAAAATTATACTTCTCTGAGTCTGAGCATTTGAAATACTAAAAAGAACCTTTAATCTGTTTTATAGAGATGTGGATGAAACCAAGTATGTATGTGCAATATGAACAGAAGTGGAATGTAAAGTGTTAATTTTTTTTTTTAGCTCAGTTCATCCTGTACTGGTGCACACCAATCTCTCAGACAGAATACAAAGCTAGACAACTCCGGCAATGAGCCGGTATGACAGTTTCCACACCATACATATTTGTGATAACTGCATTAAACTGCATTTAAACTTTAAATAATCCTGAGTATGTTGATTCCAAGTGTGTTGCAGCTCCACTGTATAGTGTTTCTTTTTATTCAGATACTGAGAGAAATTAGTTCAACTGATGCAAAACAGTTGTTATGAGGAGCTACATACCAGAGAATTATTTACCATAAGAAAACAGACCTACTCTGAGACATTCATTACTGGCTACATTTTAAAAGCATATTAAGGCAAATATGGATTAAAAAAAAAAAAAAAAAAAAAAAACACAAGAAAAACAGATCACCATCGCAAACCAGGAATAATGACCATTTACCCCTTTAGTATTCCACTGTCATGGTTTTAGCCGTTAAACACACAGTTTGCTCATTCACTTCCCCCATCCTTCTTCCCCCCAGCTCCAGGAGGGATGGGAAGGAGAATCGAAAGAATGCAACTACCACAAGATGAGATAAGAACAGTTTAGCAATGAAGTTATAACAAAAAACACTACTGCCAACACCAATAATAATAATGACAAGAGAAATACAAGGGAAGAGAATATGACAGCTCACCATGTGTACCCAGCCTGACCAAGCAGTGCACCCCCCACCACCCTTCCAGGTCTCTGCTCTCAGCTTCTGCATCCTGGGCATGACATGCTATGGTATGGAATGCCTCTTTGGTCAGTTTGGGTCAGGTGTCCTGTCTCTGCTTCCTCCTGGCTTCCCCTCCTCCCTGGCAAAGCATGAGGCTCAGAAAAGCCTTGATCAGACCAAAATATTCTAAGCAGTAACAGAAACACTGGTGTTATCAGCACTGTTCTCAGGCCACAAGTCAAAACCACTGCGCTGCACTAGCTACCAAGGAGAAAAATGACTGCTACTGCTGAACCCAGGACATCCACTTTGCATCAAGATTTCAATATCTGTATTTTTACTCACTGTTATACAATGTAAAGAAATGATTTAAAGAAATGATTTAACTAGAAAACTTAAAAATATTACCAAAATGCCTTTACATTATAAGAATTCTAACTGTGCATTCATATCAAATATATATTAGAGAAGCTTTCACTTGATTATTAATTTTCTTTGGATCGCTTGGATTTATTTTTTGCCCTTATTTCATGGTATAAATTTTCATGAGTTTCAGGCAAATTTTTCATCTTCTACTTGAAAGAAAGCTTGCCCAGGCACTTGTAACATCAATACAAAATCAGCAGTTAAATTGTTATGCTTTCAGCTGGGCTGCAGTCATGCTATCGAAGTGCAATAATTTTCAGATTCTAGCTCTTTCCTCTCAGCATGCTGCTTTACATATTAACTCTGTTTATGTTGTGTTTTCACAGACAGAAATCCTGTAACCTTTTTAGCATCAGCTCTGGTCCCAGAACAGGACTGTCAGTCCTAAGAGTTAGTCACACTGCACTGCCACATACTCCATTTTTCATAGATCTTAAACAGTTACAGAGAAACAGTAAAGTGCCATTTGACTATAGTGGTCCAAAGGCTTTTGACACATCTTTGAAACTAAAAGCTGTGAGAATGCAAGGACTGACAGAGATCAGTTCTCTCTAGCTTTCTATTACAGACAGTCAAAAAGAGCACCCTGAAAAGGTTTTCTAGCTAATTCACAAGTGCAACAGCATGATTTTTTAAAATATCTTTATGATATTTATATCAAATCCATATAAATACAGAATTTCATCACAGCCTAGGCATAAAACACATGTCAAGTAACAGGATATCAGTAGATAAGTGTCATATGCATTTGAACCAATTTTATCAACAGCAATATTCAGAGCAAATTAAATTTTGGCAAATTGCTAAGCTGTGCTGAGTTAATTTCTGGTGATAAATTATTAAATAAATCCTGACATACTTCTGTCCCATGATATACATGCTCTATATACTTTAATAAATTGTTCATTTCTGATAAAAACAATCAAGTTTCATTAAAATCCAATTTCTTGCTTAATTGGTTTATAAATGCATTGCTTTTAAACTTCTCACTTTCCAAGTTATAATTTGAATCAGTTTTGAGAACCTAAAATTGCACAACAATCTTCCAAAAATTATCTAAGAACAGGAATAGAACTTTCTATACCAGGGAAAAACATTTTCATTACTTTAAAGCCTATTCTGCACACTCCATATGGGAGAATGAGAAATAAATAGCTAAAAAAAAAAAAAAAATGTTGCCAATAAGAGTACATTTTTTCACATGCAGCTAGTGAAATATATGGCCTATTTGTCACAAACCCCAGTCTTCCAGATGATACGACAAAGGTTTTTGATTCTTTGAAAAAACATTATAAGTGAAAACAGTGATCAAACATTGTGATAAGAGTCTCTGATAAGTGAGGCAAAACTTGTAGTAAATGCAATGGCATATTTCTCTTGGGCCTGTCTAAGGCATATGCTCCAGAGAAGCATTCCAAACAGCCAATGTCTAATAAAAATCATGAAATATGAAATGCACATGAGAAAGTAATAAATATTTCCATTTTTCTTTTTTTTTTCTTGGGGGGGGGGCTGACTTTTCTCTGTGGAATTTAACATGTTTATGTGATGACATTTATTTTTACAGTTTTTAACTTCTTACTAACAAGGGAAGGACTTTGAAAAAGTGGTCATTTTATTTTGTTTTCCCTTGAAATGCAGGTGTTTTTGTGAATCATAGGAAAAAAAATAGAACACATCTAGGTCTACTTCAAGTTATTTAGCCATGGAGAAAAGAAAAACTAACAAACAAATTCTTTCTGGATTGAGAGGAGCCCTGGAAGAACTTAGGGGTGCTGGTCAAAGAGAAGCTCAGCATGACCAGGCAGTTTGTGCTTGCCGCCTAGAAAGCTACTGCATCCTGGACTGCATCGAAAGAAGTGTGACAAGTAGGTCAAGAGAGATGATTCTCCTCCTCTACTCCTCTCTTGTGAGGCCCCACTTGGAGTACTGTGTTCAGCTCTGGGGCCCTCAACGTAAGAAGGTCATGGACATGTTGAAGTAAGTCCAGAGGGCCAAGAAGATGATCTGGGGCTGGAGAACCTCCCCTATGAAAACAGGTTGAGAGAGCTGGAGTAGTTTAGCCTGGAGAAGTGAAGGTTCTGGGGAGATCCTATAACAGCCTTCCAGTACTGAAACAGGCCTTACAAGAAATCTGGGGAGGAAATATTTTGTGAGGCTATGTAGTGACAGAACAAGGGGGAATGGCTTTAAACTGACAAAGAAGATCTAGATTAGACTGTAGGAAAATAATCTGTACTGTGAGGGTGATGAGACTCTCGAACACGTTTCCCAGAGAAGTTGTGGATGTCCTGTCCCTGGAACTATGAAACTATGCAAAAAAGCCAGGTTGGATGATATGTTGAGGAACATGTTCTAGTGGAAGGTGTCCCTGCCCATGGAAAGGGAATTGGAACAAGTTGATCTTTAAGGTTATTTCTAACCAAAGCCATGTCATTTTTCTGTAATTCTTTCTACATGAAACAGTCATCTTCAGATCTTTTCTTTTTGAAACAATTCCATTTTTTACAGAGACTTTTGAATTATAAAATATTTAATTCTGGATCTCTATGTTGTCTGAGGAAAGACTAAAAGAAGTCCTTAGCTGGAAGCTAGTACAGAAACAGATGTCTACATAAGGCTTTTAGAAGAAAATCATGTTTTCATATGGATCAGGATAGGGTTAAATCCAGACATGTAATTCAGGAGAGCATTCAGATTTTATGAGTTTAAATGATTGAGATAAGCTAATCCTTGGATCTTTTCCTTGTCCAGGTGGAGTTTCTTACAGAGTTTCATGGATGGTTTTGCATTGGACATTCTTAGTAGTAGCCACAGGAAGATACAGAAGAAAAGGAAAATATTGTCATATTTCCTCATTCTACAAGCAGTATTGTTTTGCCCCTCAGAAAGTACAACTTTTACAGGCATGCCTGAAGGACAGGATTTAATTACCAAGGTATGTTACACTACTTTTTTTTTTTTTTTCTTAAAAAGATGCAGGGAAAAATAAAAAGAAGTTTCTTTGGTATATATATAGAAACCAATGCAATGCCTGGAAAATTAACATTTTTGTGTTGTCACGTAATTTGGAAGCAAATTAAATCTGCATTGCTTTATCTCAAATTGTTTCTGCCAGTCCCAACTATGCTATGGGTTTACCAAAACATACTCTTGTGCACTAATAATTTACTCTGTAGTTAATTTATTTTTTTAGAAAGGCCTACTTCTGCTCAGGACTTAAGCAACCGCTCTGAAATCCCGGAAGTAAATTTGTGATTACAAATGAATAGGTGGGAATATCCAAATGTATTCCCCTTTAATGAGCTTAAATATGAACCCCAGGGTTCACATTTAGTGAATTGCACAGAGTTCTGTATGCACAGGATAATTTTTTAGATATTATCACTCTAACATTGAAGAAACATGTTTGTTTTTTCTTAAAGGGCCAATGGTTTTGTGGGACATCTGCCTGCTAAGATAATTCACATACTTCTTTCCCAACTCTCAGTATTGTCTTCCTCAGAAACTTTATATAAGGCTATGAAAACTGGCTTCCTAGAAACAGTAAATGTAGCCTTATCAAAAGAAGAAAAGCAAAAGTATCTGTCACAATGTACAGCATATGATTAATAAAGGTAGCTACATAACCATACTTAACCCAGAATCAAAGTAGCTTTTGCAGAAAGACTTTCTTTTTCCATTAAAAAACAAATAAGCAAACCCACCAAATCTGCTTGGAATTTACAACACCCTTTGGAAATAATTCCAATTACCCATTGCAATCTTTAGTTCAAACTGACAAATCTTTCCATCCTTCAGCATTATGAAATTTTGTCCTGTTGTAGTGTTGGAGCAGCTTTCTACTGTTACTTGCCTCATTCCTAAATATATCACATCTAAGTGCATAATTTGCCATCTTCCCTATAAATATACATGTTAGAAACCACTTGTAGGTAAAATTAAGAAACAGGAAGATCTCATGTGCTTCTGTGTTTTTCACAGAAGCAAGGACTTCATTTTACAATTTCTCCTGTAACACTATAGATTTTGTGGCATATTTCAATTTATCACTGCATCTGCATACCACTAAGTACAAAGCTACTAGAAAAAGTTATCTTCATGGCTCATTGGTTATAGTCCACACTATAGTTGCATACACAATGGGAACAGGAAAAAGTTTGCCTTACTAACATCTCTGCCTTTCTTGAAGAACTTTATTGCATTAGGAAAAAAATGTGCTTTTAGTTCTGGCTAAAGAGGGCTATCTTAAATGAAGAACAGACTAACAGACTTCTATTTCAGCTATTCACAAGCTACTATCCATTGAATTTTTTATCTTTCAGTGAAATTTAATCCTCATTGTTCTGAATGTGGAGGATCTGAAGTTTTAACTCAAAAGTGTTTTGTCTTTCCCTTCCTCCTCCTGCTTTCTTCTACTGACAGAACAGTAGAAATTACAAGCTGATATGTTTAATCACTTTTTGCAAGGTGATCAGTGTTAACTATTTTTATTTACATCTCAGTAAGTGCAAAAAGGAGTCTGTTTCTGTTTACCTGCATGGAAAAGTTTTGCCCAATTGTTCAGGGCTGACAGGACTTGTAAAGCAAATGGAGTTTCTAGTTTAAGTACCTGCTCCTGCAAGGGAACACATACATGGAATCATAGTCAAACTACTTGCCTTGGAGTTTATAATTTAGTTTCATCCAAGCAGAATCCAATTCACACACCCAGAGATAGCTTTGCAGCTGAGACTCTTGCAGAGTCAAGGGCAAAACCTGAAATTTCTTCACAACCACATTTTAAAAGTATAAGCTGGATTACCAGAAACTTGTCATGGTCTTAAAATTATTTGAAAATTTGAAATAAACTCAAACAATTCTTTTTTTGTTGACTTTCTACTTTTTTTCTTTAACCATTCACTTAGGGTTTCTTTCATGAGTTTTTTCTCTATATGTCCTGGATTCGTGATGCAAAACACATCATTCTTATTTTTCTATGAATTTATGTCATATGTTGTTTTCCATTGCAAATCTCTTTCTTCTTTAATTGAGACTGAAGGCAGCATAATTCCCATTAATAGTAGAGAAAAAAAAATAAAAGTAAATAAATTAAATTTATCAATTTACATTACTAAGCTTCTTAGAGTATACATAAAGAAATACGATCGCAGTATCCTTAACTGCATTACCCTGCAAAATACAGAATTTTTAAGAATGCTAGCTAAAGGGGCCATGAAAGACTTTTAAATGATTCTTTAGAAGGTCTTAAAATTTTCAACTCATTCCAAACTTCTGATGGACCAATATTGAAGTTGAAGGACAATCTGCCTAGATCATAGAATCATAGAATAAAGTCATACAATAGTTAGGGTTGGAAAGAACCTTAAGATCATCTAGTTCCAATACCACTGCCAAGGGTAGGGACACCTCCCACTAAAACATGTCACCCAAGGCTCTCTCCAAGCTGGCCTTGAACACCGCCAGCGATGGAGCATCCACAACTTCCTTGGGTGACCCATTCCGATGTCTCACCACCCTCACAGAAAAGAACTTCTTGCTTATAACCATGCTAAACTTCCCCCGTTTAACTCATTACCCCTTGTCCTATCACTACATTCCCTAACGATGAGTCCCTCTCCAGCATCTTTATCAGCCCATTTTAGATGCTGAAAGGATGCTATGATGCCTCCACATAGCCTTTTCTTCTCCAGGCTGAACAACCCCAACTTTCCTATCTTCATACAGGAGGTGCCTCAGTCCTGTGATCATCCTCGTGGCTCTCCTCTGGACTTATTACAACAGTTGCATGTCCTTTTTTATGCTGAGGACACAAGAACTGCACAAAATACTACAAGTGAGGTCTAACGAGAGCAGAGTAGAGGGCAAGATCACTTCCTTTGATCTGCTGGTCATGCTGCTTTTGATGCAGCCCAGGATACAATTGGCTTTCTAGGCTACGAGTCCACACTGCTGACTCATGTTAAGTTCCTCATCTGCCAAAATAATGCCATTTTGTGACAGAGGTATCATGGCATTACATGATCATAATGAATTTGTGAAGGCCAGAATTTCCAAGAACTACAGTGAAAAAATTTCAACTCCTTGCAATCTATAGAGTCTGAATAACTTGGTTTCAAAAAAGATTTTTATATCTTTTTAAGGAATACCATATGTAGCATTTTCATTGGTCATGTATCACTACATTTTTAGTAGTCCAATCTTGTACAGCAATTTGTAGACCCAAGACCTCTACATTAACTCCAAAGTATTTTAAATAAAATCTGGAGGGCTTGTTCAAGTTGTGTTACTGTATCAGTCATAACAAAATTCAGTAAGTAAGTTGTGCTCAATATTAAACCTCTTCTTATAACTATTTATATTGCCACATTCATATAGTAAGTTGGAAAAAAGAAAAATCACCTACAGAAAAATTATTGGGCAGGACAGATAGGTTTGTTTTTAAAAAAATAAGAACTCCAGTATAGCCTGTAACTATGAGCTATTAGCTTCATTTTTCTTTTCCTCTATCCTTTCTGTTGTAGGTCATGCAAGTTCCTAATCACTTAAAAAATATTTCTTCTCAGTAACAAAATAGGAATTACATTATTAAAGTTTCTCAATATCCTAATTCTTCATATTTATTCCCCAGCAATTACCGTGTGATTTTCTTATCTCATTCAAAATTCTTGTTTCCAAATTCTGATATGAGCTACACATCCATAAACCTTGTAACCCTCCAGTTTTCCTGCACTGATCCCACTTTCAGATAGGAACATTTTTAACAGGTGGGACTTCGTAACTGAAAGTTCCCAAGACCCCTTTTTTTAATTATTTTTTCCACTAATATAATCTGCAAGTTTATTGCACTATAATCTCATACCATAAACCAAAATTTTTATCACATATAAGAAAAGTATCTGAACTGTTAAAGAAACCCGAAACTTCTAATATGCTTTCATGCAAATTCCTTACTTGTTCTTTTTCAGAAGAAGGTGATCAGAAAATGCAGGAAAATATAGCAAAAGCCATATATTCAAGTTCATTTACCCAGGGAGTAATCAAACAAATAGTGAAAGGAAAAAGTGACTTTCTCTTTCTTGAATGATAGTATGCTCATAAACAAGCAGAGAAAAATGTGGATCTGAAAGCTGCATCTTAACATCTGCTGTGGCAGTAGTTGTCCAGCTCTGAGATGTGCGCTTTTCTGGCTATGCACACCTCACTGATGTATGGCGTGATTAAAGAGGCTTGTGTGCAAAACAAGAACTATTTATAATCCTCTAATTATATTACAAATTTATGACCTGCAAGAGACAGGATGTATAGTTTAAAAATTGGAGATTGCTAAAGCCATCTTAATGATTATAGAGGAAAAAATGGTTGATATAAGAGGGATGGGGTATACATATAATCTAGAAACAGTAAGAACAAATAATGATTGTACTTAAAATTGATGTTTCACCATATTTTTTTCTGGGCCTACTGGACATCAACAAACCTTTGTAAATTTCTCTGTTTCTCAAGTAAACATTTACTCAAGTGAGTAAAGGAAACTTTTTATATTAATATATTGAAATATATTTTGTGTTCTCAAATTCTGCATTGGATGCCTTACAACATTCTAGTTTCTCAGAGAAATATTGGTTTCAATGGAAGTGTGCATCTAAGTAGATACACAGGCTGAGTCAAAAAAAGATTAAGATAAAATGCATGTTTTATTTATGATACTGTTTGTTTTTGGGTTTTTTTATTCCTAATATTTCAGTTTAGATGGCTAGTTCAGTTGCAATCTGAATAGTGGAAAAAAGTGGTCACGCTAACATGGCAACTGAAACAGTTCACGTAAGTATTTAACATTTATACAGCTTAAGTAAGTGTGTCACTTCAAACTGTAGGATTTAAGTTAGCTAACAAGATTAACTTTAACTTACAGTATGACTATGATTAACAGCATGCACTGCCTTGATTATTGCCCCAGGTTATCTACCCTTGCAATATTTTACTTCAAGGATAATGTTGCATGTAGCACATATCTTCAGGAAGAAAGGAGTCAAGGTCAGCAATGGCACAACGCACAAAATACACTTCTGAGAATGGCTGAGGAATGGAGCTCTTAATATACAAAGAAGTTCACAAGTTCTCTCTGGCTGGACAACGTCAATTGACATGGTCAAGTGGTAGAAAAGACTTTCAAAGAACTCTGATCTTGCTGAGCATTAAAAGCCTCACCATGCAGCTGCTGAATAGACCACAGACGATATAAAATATTTTAATTTTCATAGAATCATAGACTAGTTAGGGTTGGAAAAGACCTTAACATCATCTAGTTCCAACCCCCCTGCCATAGGCAGGGACATTTTCCAATAAACCATACCACCCAAAGCTATGTCCAACCTGGCCTTGAACACTGCCAGGGATGGAGCATTCACAACTTCCTTGGGCAATCCATAACAGTGCCTCACCACCTTTACATTAAAGAATTTCTTCCTCATAGCCAATCCAAACTTCCCCTGTTTAAGTCTGAACCCATTACCCCTTGTCCTATCACTACAGCCCGTAATAAAGAGTCCCTCCACAGCATCTCTGGCCCCCTTCAGATACTGGAAGGCAGCTATGAGGTCTCCACGCAGCCTTCTCTTCTCCAGGCTGAACAGCCCTAACTCTCTCAACCTATCTTCATACGGGAGGTGCTCCAGTCACATGATCATCCTTGTGGCCCTTCTTTGGACTTGTTCCAACAGTTGCATGCCCTTTTGAGGAGGTTAATGCAATTTAAAGTGTCTGAAGAATGCCATTGCACTATGTCTTTAATTCATATCTAAATTTAAGGAAGATACTAAAATCTGCAAAAAAATATTACATCCATGCTTCATGTCATATGAACAAATAATAAGTTGTATAAAATAAAACCATGTAAGTTCAAGAAAAAAAAGAAAACAGTTAAAGCATACATCAAAATGCACAGGTAATGCAGTCTATCATATCAGCAACCATTGTTATTTATTTCTATTTAAACCTTTCGTCATCAAGGGTCAAACAAATGTCTAACTTTACGTCTCAGTGATGCACAAGCTTAAACATGGATTAATCCAAAGAATATTAGCAAGATAGAATCATTAATGGTCAGAATTTTTAATGGTAGATGTCTGCAGGTTAAGCTATATCTAATTAAATTGCTACATGCTATTTGATTAAATGGTATTTGAATTCCTAGAATGTTCCTCACGATTATAACATTAACATGAATGCAATCACTTAATTAATGACTTTCTTGGTTTTTTTCTTTTTTCTTTTTTTCTTCAATCATTACTTTGCACATAGGTTTTCTTACATTCTTACATAATTTCTATAAATCTTCCATTACTCACTTATACTGTAGCATATAGTTCTGTGGTAGCATTAGGAAAGCAAACTTGAAATACACATCTCTGATCTGAGTTGCTGGATTTAAACATTCACTAGCTTTCTCAGAACAAGAGACAGGAAAACATATAAGTCCATAAAAAGCATTCAATCTCTATGCCTTCTTAAGTACATCATGTGAGTAAGTAAAAATCTAAGCTGTACTGATTCAGTTGCACAACAGTTGCACACTGCAGAAAACTACAAGTTTCTCTTATGCTTAAGAGTTATTTGTTCAGTTTAACAGCGATTCATCTTAGTTGTAAAGCAATCCTATACTCAAGACACAGAAATGCTTTTTTACTGAAAAGTAGTTGGAATGCCAATTTGGATCCAGGAACAGAAATTTACTATTCAGGAAAATTAAGGACTCTAGAGTATTTAAGATTCAGAGAGTATGAAAAGATTCAGAGAGTCATTCCTGCAGTTAAACTACAGGTGCAATGAATTTAGGTGATTGAGCATTGTGTAAGGAATGGTGTGTAGACTCTTCTCCAATTCTACCACTACCTCATACTGATAAGTCGATATTTATTTTGAATTTGTTTCCTGACATTTAAATGTTTCTATAGGCTTTCAATCATAATTTGCTTTTAAATATATTCCAAAACAAGCTATAAAATAACAGTAACTTGATGCGCTTAGCTAATTAATTTTATCCTGCTGATCTCAAAAAGTATATGGAAGGTCTCAACTGCAAGTGGAAGTACAGTTCATTAGAGTCTTGTTTGTCTTAACCATACTACTTTAAATATATTATCATGACATGAATGGAGGCATCTTATCAAGAACATGTACTGGCATTATACAAAACATCACTTGTCTAAGCGCTACTCTTGCCTGTTGATAGGAACTCTGATACAAAGTAGACTGCGTGTTTTAATGTTACATATATTTCTCTTTTTTTTTTTTTTTTTTATGACTGCAATATGATCCTGAAATGTGGTGAAAGACTGATCTGAAATCAAGACTACACTGTCCATCGTCTCAAAGATTGCTCTGAGGGATTGTCGTGGTTTAAGCCATAAAAAAGCCATGCAGTTTGTTCACTCACTTGCCCCTTTTTCTTCCCTCTGCTCCTGGAGGGATGGGAAGCAGAATCGAAAGAATGCAACTCCTACAGGTTGAGATAAGAACACTTTAATAACTAAGGTATAACACAAACCACTACTGCTACTACTAGTAATAAGAGAAATATAAGGGAAGAGAATACAACAGCTCACCACGTATACCCAGCCCGACCAAGACAGTGCACCCCCCACCACCCTTCCGGGT
>JANRGW010055033.1:0-61966 GCA_024733675.1 Psilopsiagon aymara | reverse complement strand
ACCTCTTTCTTTTGAGGGGAAACCTGTGATTTGTGTATGTGATTTAATTCTGCAGGTTATAAAGTGGTGTGTTTTACAGAGTATGGGGGGCAAGCTGGAAGGAGGAATTCTTCCTGTTTTTGCAGACCACAAATCCTGTCTGGGGAGCCATTACAAACTGTTATGTTGGCTTCTTAGTTTGTGTTCAGAAATCCAAGCCAGAGTTAACTCTTTCTTTTAGCTTTTAAAGGACAAACAGGCTCAAATGTTACTGTAACAAGTCAGTACAGCATGATTTATGTGCTCCTTACCTTTCTTTTTCTATTCTACCCCATATATACTTTTGAATCCACTGATTCCTTTGCAAGTCATTTTATTAGTGATTTCTGAGATTTGTAGAGGATCCACAAAAGGATCATGGGGTAAAATAAGGTGATAACCTGTCAGAACCTGCAGCACATGCAGTGATCAGTGGTGTTTGTGTAAAATCCAAACCTGAATTTGTAGGAAACATTATAAAAATGTATTTTTTCATAAATTCGCTGTCTTAAAGCCATATATAGTTCATATTGTGTCATATAGGTCACAAGGAAGGGTAAATTTGTCTTGTTTCATTCTGGTACCTATTATCAAGTCAGGTTTGCTGGTTTCACAACACTAAAAGTTTTTGGAACAGCAAAGAGAAAAACTAAACCTATTTAGAAAAAAACCTATAAACTGAGCCTGTATTGAACCGCTAAACTTATTCTTGTCTTAGCAGTGAGTTGGATATTTTTTTTGGTGGGGTTGTGCCCCCCAAGTGTTTGAATCCATTGTATAAGTAGAGAAACATAACCCCTTGGCGAGGCTGTTAAATCTAAGAAGTGTTGTCTTAAATTGATACATGAAGATTTTTAACACAGAATCATAGAATCATAGGGTGTTTTGGGTTGGAAAAGACCTTAAGATCATCTGTTCCAGTCCCCTGCTGTGGGCAGGGACCCCTCACACTAGACTGTGTCACCCAAGGCTCTGTCCACCCTGGCCTTGAATGCCGCCGGGCATGGAGCATTCACAACTTCCCTGGGCAACCCATTCCACTGCTTCACCACCCTTACAGTAAAGAGCTTCTTCCTCGAATGTAACTTGAACTTTCCCTGTTTAAGGTTGAACCCATCACTCCTTGTCCTATCACTACAGTCCCTAATGAAGAGTCCCTCTCCAGCATCCTTGTAGGCCCCTTTCAGAAACTGGAAGCTGCTCTCAGGTCTCCATGCAGCTTCTCTTTTCCAGGCTGAACAGCCCCAACTTTCTCAACCTGTCTTCATGTCTTCAGTGTGCTGCTTTATCCGTCTTCAGGCTCCTCTGAGCCATTTCTGCCACTAGCAGCTGCTGTACGCTGGATTGCAGGAGCTGTAGGAGGTATGGGGCCTGGGTGTGTGCCTTTTCGCTGTCTCACTGCTCCAGCTCACACCTAGAGCTGTTCTCCCTGAAGGACGTGCCTATTGAGTCCATTTCTATGGATTTTTTGTGTAGCAGTATTCATCTTGCTGTAGTTATTTCCTGTTATTTTTGACTTTGTCACTTCCCTTTTACTTTTGAGCAAGAAACAAAATGTGACCGTAAAAGCCACAAGACCAGTTAAAAAAGTGCTGTTGGAGTAATTCAGATATGTTTAATTAATTGCAGTGAATGTTTAGATTTCAGGATGTCTGCTCGGAAAGGTTTGTGGTTTAAGTGAAATAAAGCAATAGAGAAAACGGCTTTAAACTTTGTAGTGCCAAAAAAAGCACTTGATGAGAAAACCGCAGGGACTGGAGTGCTGCATGTTTGACATATCAGATGGACAGGGCCAGGCACAACATGGGAAAGAATGAAATATTCCAGAGGAGGAATGAATAATGAGAGAGAAATAGCTTAAAAATGAGTGCCTACCGATCTTCTGTTGCTGCTTAGAGAAAGAGGAGGTGTTTGCTGCCTGTTGGAAATCTCTGAGTGCTGTTGTGGTTGCAGTAATTAATTGGTGGTAAAATTAGCATAGAATCATAGAAAGGTTTGGGTTGAAAAGGGCCATAACATCATCCAGTTCCAACCTGCTGCCAGGGGCTGGAATGCCTCACCTTAGGCCGTGTTGTCCAAGGCTTTGTCCAGCCTGGCCTTGAACACTGCCAGCGATGGAGCCTTTTCCCACTGTGTTCAAAGGATTCATCCCACTGTCAGGCAAGTTAGGTTTTTTGTTCCCTTCTTTTTTAGCTTAGCAACAGCTCTGTATTTAAGGAAAGCCATAAATATATTGAAGGAAAACCATAAATAAAAAGAACTGGCAGTGAGTTCTGTAGGAACAAAACATCTTGATTACATTTTAAAAGTGGATATTTTGTATGATTTGCTATTGTATGAAGCAAAAGCTCGTGTGAGTTGTGAAGGTGAAGTTATTCTTTGAATTTTATAACGTGTCAAGCTGAGCAAGAAAACTTGCTTTAGGAAACTATTCTCCAAACAATGTGTTGGCATGCAGGTTTGGGCAGTTGTCTTTGCTTCTGTTGGCATGAGTAGGATTTTAAATTCATGTGTAAGGAGATTTGGACTTTAGTCTCAGTCAAATTTAAGTTTGCCAGAACGTACAGGACTTAGATGAGCCTTTCTCACAGGCAGATGCATGCACAGTCTCGCAGTGGCACTTAGTGATTTCTTAGACTTTAAAATCATTGAGTGGTTTGTGTTGGAAGGGACCTTGAAGCTCATCCAGCTCCAACCCCTGCCACAGGCAGGGACACCTTGCACTGGAGCAGGTTGCTCCAAACCCTGTCCAACCTGGCCTTGAACACTGCCAGGGATGGGACAGCCACAGCTTCTCTGGGCAAAAATACTATTGATTAAACAACGGATATGAACTTTTAAATCTGTTTTTTATTTCCTGCATTTTAATTTTAAGAGCTTGAAGATGAGTTCTGAAAAATTGGGTCAGTTTCAGTAAAGAGCCGTGACAAATTAAAATCTGAGGGACCACTGTGGAGAAAGTGAAGTTGCTCAGTTTTTGTTGAAGTGGTGTGTGGTTGACATTGGATGCTAGTGTTGCCGTGGAGGTAAAGATGTAACTGCCTTCAGTGACCAGGCAGATCCTTGTCTAAAGGAGGGTGCAAAGTGCAAGGGTAGGCAGCCTTAGAATAACCTATCAGTGGTTGTGTGGACTTCACTGGAAATACTTGAAGACAAATTTGATCTTTTTAGTAAAGTGGCTAATCTACTGAAGAAGACGTTTGTGGTTTGTATTAGTTATGAAGCCAGGTTATTTATCACTTCTGCTGTTATAATGTGTGGGAAAAAAAAATATGATAATTTGAAGTTGCTTTTTTCCATAGAATGCTAGAACTGTTCAGATGAGCCTTGGGAAGCCAGCTAGTGCAGCTTCCTGCTTGGAGCAGAGCCAGCACTGTGTGCAGACCAGCTTCCTTAGGGATTTGCCTGCTCAGCCTTGCAAACCTCTGGGGACAGAGGTCTCGCAGGCCCTTGGAGTCCCTGTTCCAGATCTTGGCTGTCTTGATGCTGAAAACACTGTTTCCTCAGGTTAAATCAAGACCTCCCAGCCATGCTCATGGTACTCCCCACTGACTGATCAGTGCCTGTGTTGTACTGGGGACAAAACAAGGGTGCAGCACTCTGGTATAGTGAGTGCCAGATAAAGGACATTAATCATTTCCCTTGACCTCCTACCTACACTTCTGGTACTAAAGCCCAGTGCACTGTTACATGTCCTTGCTATTTTTGTCCTATAGCTTTTGACATTTTTAGCAGTTATTTTAGACCCTTTCCTCTGGGATGTACAGTCACAAAAATGTGGTTCCCTGTTGAGGCTTGTAGGCCATAGTTGAAGAGCTGTTGGGTATGTTCACTGGCAAGAAGCTCAACATGAAAGTGTAAATTGGGGAAACAAAGCAGAAACAAAATGAAAAGTATACTGAACATACAGCTCTTTGGTACTTGGATTAAAGGATAATTAAATTTACCAGTGCTGTTAGGACTTCTTCAGACTGTCACTGATGTAACGACCTGCTGATGTTGGTGCTCCTGAGATTAACATTCCACAGTGGGTCACAGACTTTGAGGGTGAAATGTTAGCCATGTATTAGCATCTTTGAACCTCCCCAAAACAGGTGGTCAGACATAGCTGACTAATTATTTTTGTTGTTTAATTATTTCCTGCTCTTCTATTACCATTTCCCAATTACATTCTTCCCTTACTTACCAGCTGCAGTGTTAATACAGTCCTTGAGTTGTACCAGCAACCCTGTGCTTGGCCTTTCTCCATCTTTCTGCCCTGTTTTCCATCAGCTGTCGTTGCTACAAAATAGCGCAAGGTTTCCTGAACTTCCACCCCCTTTTAGCCGTTGGGTTCAGGGTTGGGTTAGGCATCACATTGCATTTGCACAGGGCATGGGGCTGTTTGTATTGAAAACAGTCACAGAATGAACTTGGAGGAAGAAACCTTTCTGCTTGCAGTTAGCCCAGGCCGCTTGCAGCAGTGGATGGAGCTGTGTTTGCTGCAGACACTCACACATGATGTCATCCATCAACCTGCTGTATTTTCAGCTCAGGAAGTGACTTCCGTGCTCCAGTTCGTTGTCTGCACGTTTTTCCTCCTCCTGAGCCCTGACTTCTCGGCATCGCTCTCGCTACAGCTGCACTGCAGCCACTGATTTCTTTCCTTCCTCTGCTGTAGTCTCTTTTCCTTTCTTTGTCTTTGGGGTTGGCAGGTTGCATTTTACACTTAGCCAGAAGGGACCCAATAGAAGATAAAAGTTATTTAGATCCAATTCTTAGTTTGTTAGTGCTTCAAATACATTTCAGTGGGAGGCTGGAAGACCCTGTGTGCCCCCTCTTGCCTGCCTGACATAGAGACTGCAAGAGAGAATCCAGTAAGTAAATGATGTGCATGAACAATAGTAATGCTGTTTGGTGTGTACTGTATGTAGTACAACTGTGAATGCACAGACTGTACTCCTAAAGTCTCCTGAAACCGGGACAGTCACTCAATAGCTGATTGCTTCTCACCCGTCAGTGGGTTACTACAGAGCTGACTGAAGTTCTGATGTTCTCAAGATAACTCAAAGTGTGTTTTATTACCAAGTTAGCTTGCATGGGCAAATTTAGTTGTGTTTCCAAACAGCTGAGTGTTTTTGTATATAGCCTAAACTTACAGTATTATTACAGGATAAAAAAAAAAAGAAAAAAAGAAGTAATCCAAGAAAGATGATGTATGTGATGTTTGTCCCTGTGAGGCTCTTTGCTGCTACCTGTCATAGAATCATAGGATAGTTAGGGTTGGAAAGGACCTTAAGGTCACCAAGTTCCACCCCCCCTGCCATGGGCGGGGGCACCTCAGACTAAACCGTGCCACCCAGGGCTCTGTCCAACCCGGCCTTGAACACCACCAGGGATAGAGCATTCACAACTTCCCTGGGCAGCCCGTTCCAGTGCCTCTCCACCCTTACATTAAAGAGTTTCTTCCTCATATCCAATTTAAGCTTCCCCTGTTTCAAGTCATGTTGTTTTCCTTGCTCCTTCAACTGAAGTGTTCTCTTAACATACTGTTCACTTAAGCGCTCTATGAATGCTTGAAAACTTCAAGCGTCATGACAAAGTGGAACATCCAAGCCTGGATTGACCTTCTGTTACTCACGTGGTAGCAATATAAAAAAGTCCTCAGTGATGTGAGGACAAATCAGTTCAGGTTTATAAACTCAGTTCCATTTTGAGAAACTTTAATGGCTCAACATTTGTGTTATTTTCAAGTGTTGTGTGTAACAGCTGTGGGGGCAGTGATAGAAATCCCAGGTACTACAAATTTGGCCACAACCTCCAGAACAGCATTGGTCCAGTGGGAAATACTGGAACTTGAGTTTTCCAACCTTTGCTGAAGCACCTGGAGTTCCATAGCACTGATCACAAGCCAGAAGCTTACACACAGTGTTTACTGTGAATTTGCAATTATTTTTGGGCTTTGGCCACACTATGCTTATGTTACCATACGTGCTGTGTAATTCAAGGTCCCTGTGTAGAAGCAGGTTGCTATATGTAACTGGGTTTGTGTAATTCATCACCACTTTGGCTGCCGTGCTTATCAAGTTGCTTTTTTTTTGGGTTCATACTTATTTTTGTAATGATTCATCCTCCATCAAAAATCTGCTTTTTAAACTCTCTTCTTTAATAAAACATTCAGGATTCTTAAAGTGTTTTTCTTTAGTCCACAAATGGTTTCATTCACTCACTAATTCTTTTGTTTTTATTTGTAGGAGAGGTCTCCTCACAATCTACATGGCCAATCAAGTAAGTAGTCCTTGATTTCAAGAATAAAGATACGTAAGATCCATTGAAAATGTGTGTTGTTTAAAACTGATGCTGAGATCCATTTGATTTATAGTCATTTGTCCTGGGTTCAAATTTATTTCTTATAAGGTAACTAAAATGATCTTGAGAGCAAATTGTGACTTTGGGGCTTTCGGCTGTTGTGTGTGCAAATGTTTTTACTGCATGGTTATATCAGTTTAAATTGTGTGTCAT
This sequence comes from Psilopsiagon aymara, assembly GCA_024733675.1. Classification (NCBI taxonomy): domain Eukaryota; kingdom Metazoa; phylum Chordata; class Aves; order Psittaciformes; family Psittacidae; genus Psilopsiagon; species Psilopsiagon aymara. Next base: position 55,447 of record JANRGW010055033.1, on the reverse strand, counting down.
ATTCCTTACAATCTCATTCTAATAAGTATCAGTAGTAAATTCAGCTAAATACTGCTTTATGCGTTGACTTCTTGTAAGTATATGGTACATATGTTACTTGATCGTACTCCTTCAGGAAGTATTTACTGTGCCAAAACAGTTACCTGAAGTTTTTGTGTAGTTTGGGTTGCATAAAGAGTCACAGAAACTACAGAAAAGACAGCTGAAGAGCTGTGTTCTGGACTATTGGGACAATTTGCTGTGGCGTCAGGAGAATTGGGCAAGAGCAGAGCTCTGATGAGCAGTGACTAGAAGAGATGAGACAAAGCAAATGTATCGCAGGGTGATAGAATTGATACCTTCTCTTCCATCCTTGTACAGTCATTATTGATGGTTGCTGTAATTCTGAACATTTAGGGGGGCAGCGTTTGCTTTTGGCAGGAGGTCACATCATGTGTTTGCTGGCAGGTAAATACCCTGGAAACTCTCTATATGCATTTGCCAAATGGGTTACACAGTTCCCTCTCAAATTCTGATGTTTAATAATTTCTTCGAGGCACAAATGGTTTCGTGGGTTATTCTGTATTGATAGAGTGCCTTTCATTACAGACTGACTCCTGAGTGGAGCTTACAGACTCCAAAAGGGAAGAAATCAGTTTTTACCACAACATTTCTATTGTCGAGTACTGTTTGAACTTTTGTAACTGCTTGACTTGGATGGCTCATAACCCCATCCTCTAAGATTCCATTTCTTTATAAAGTTTTTTGACATAATTTCAAAAAAATAACAACTCATTTTCTTGAAATTTAGTAAATGAGATGTTCACAATCCCAGTAACTCATGGGAACAAGGTTTGATTCCTGCCAGGAAATCTGAATCTTGAAAATCAAAGTATCACAGACTGGTTTGGGTTAGAAGGGATCTTAAAGCTCAGCCAGTCGCAATCCCCTGCCGCTGCCGGGGACACCTGTTAGAGTAGGTTCTTCCAAGCCACATCCAACCTGGCCTTGAACACTGCAGGGATGGGGCAGCCACAGCTTCTCTGGGCACCCTGTGCCAGCGCCTCAGCACCCTCAGAGGAAAGAACTTATTCCCAATAAAAGTTTGGCGTTTTCTTTGAGTTCAAAAGAGCAACTGTGTAGAAACTCCTTGTTCGGAAACCAGGTTATGAGGATGGTGTTGATCAGTTGGAGATGCCATCATTCATTTCAGATGGACTTCTCAAGAGAAGAGTGAACCTTGGGTTGGATGATCGTTGGAAGGCCCTTCCATCCTGTCATTCTGTGTTATGATTCTAAGAAATAAGTGCACTGAAATAACAGCCCCTCTGAATATTCCAATTCTGAGAACACTCATCACTTTCACAGCCCTTAAGCTGCGATGCCACGCAGTTCATGTGATGTTGGGTTGTGTTATACTGGATGCAGTTTCATTTGATGGATGCCATTCGATGCAATGGATATTCTTCTCTTCAGCAGAATGGCTTATTTTAGTCACAGATCTTTGTGAGCTCAGGGCTATCCGGGTTTGCTTTGTAAACTGCCCTTGATCACGAGATATTTACCTTGTTAGCAAGCTGTGTAATCATGGTAAATGTTTCCCTATTTGTGTAGCCTGTCTTTGGCATAGAATGTTATATGCTTTGATAAGATTCACATAGAAATTTACTAAGCTTTTAAACCCCTTATTGCTGTCATCATTATATTGTGGCATGCCCCATTCTGAGAGCTGGCAAATTGGAATCATTAGGTTGTGAAATTACACTGCATTTCTTGTATTGTGTAGAACTCGTGTCAGGACCTATTAAGATACTCATTGAGCTAAATATATTCCTTTGGTTTGCTTCATGTTTTGCTAAATCTTTTGTGGCCTGAGCAATAATAATTGAGGCATTTTGTGTGACTCCTCATGTGTGCCTTTGCCCAGTTAGACAGTATGTGATTGTAATTAGGTTTATTGGCTGTTACAAGGAATTATAATGATTGCTGCTGCAGTGAATCTTTAGGGCTTTTAAGTCAGAAAGTTGTATTTCTCTTGTCCTATTGGTACTGTGTGACAATTCATCCTCAGAGCTAAGTTTACTTAGTAGGAAGGGGAAAGGTGTATTAAATTCTTTATGTGTGACTGCTGTTTCTCGGATCTGAGTGAAACAGCAGGTCTAAGCACTCATGTTATAAAGGTAACATTTTGATTCTTTAATCTGAAGGTATTAGAAACAAGTTTTAAAAAGTCTATGATAATAGTTTTATGTGAACATGAACTCCCCAGTTGTGTTTCTTTACTGCTTACACAGTAAAATGACAGGTTAAAAATAAGCTGTTTGGGCTGTATGTGCTCTATGGAAATACCAAATAAAAGTGAAGAGTCCAGTGAAGAGTTAGACTAACTCTTCTGCTAAATTGGAGCTGTACAACAATGCATTCAGGGCTTGGATTTTCGTATCTTCTTAAAGGTAAGAATAGAAATAAGGATAGGAGTGAAGGATCTGTAGTTTTGTAGTTTCAGTTTTGATATGCAGAGACTAAAATCAACTTCTGAACTTCTCACTAGAAGTCAGTCAAAGTTTTCCAAAGGAAATTAATATGCTTGAGCCTTAACATTGTTGAACATGTGGGTTTGGAAGTGTTTAACTAGTTACAGTGTGAGACCTGATGCTTTGGTAAGAACCTGTAGCAGAGGAGCAGTGTGGTCATTGCTGTGGGCCACGCAGAAGCACGGAGCCTTTCAAGTTCTATTTTGGATTGCATATGTTAAAGTGAAGAAATTTCTAGCATGGTAAGAGATGCATTAGTAGTGAACATACAAGATGATCCTTCGTGGATAATGTGAGATCAAAAGGAACCCCAAGATTCCAAGAAAAGGTGGAAAGTGAAATGTAATCTCTGCAGTTATTTTTATCTGGAAAAGTAGATGATATCAATGGCCGTCCATAAGTAAGACTTGGAGCTCTTGCGTTTCCAAACAGTTAAGGCATACTTGATTGTGAACAGCTCAACAGTTGAGTTGTTGCTTTTAAGTTGAAGAAACAGTGTTTCTGGATTAGGGTGGGTTTTTTGTGTTCAGTGTGCAAGATAGGAAGAGACGAATCTGGAGTAGGACCTATTTTATATAAAACTTGAGAAGCTAAAGTTTAGAATTGCTATGTTGGCATTGAAATGCAACACCAAAGAGGCCATTTTCCTGGCGTGTGCTGAATTACAACATGTGTTTTTTTTGCCTTTATCAGAAAAACACGGAAGTCTCTTTGCATGCTACGTTTGAGATTTAAACTGTGCATCGCTATCTCAAAGGCTTTCTTTGTTTTGTGCTATGGCTTACAATGTATGGTATTTCTGAAACTGGAAATGCTTAAGCAGTAAGATAAGGCAGCTGGATGCAAAAGGCAGAGCCATGCTGTTGAGGACTGGTATACAACCTACATTACACAAAGGCTAAAATTCAGAGAGAAAAACTACAGATTTTTGCCCAGCAGTAAGACTTGCTTAACGAATCAGTGAGAGGCTTTACTCCCAAAGCTATCAAAATGGAAATATCTTCAACCCCTGGTACGTTCAGATTTGGAAGACCTGGTTGGATGGGGCTTTGAGCAGCCTGATCTAGTGGAAGGTGTTCCTGCCTGCGGCAGGGGGTTGGAACTGGATGAGCATTAAGGTCCATTCCAACCCAGCCCATTCTGTGAATCTGGCCAGCCATAGGGGGAGCATCAGGAGCGGAAAGGTATAAGTATGAAAAATAAGACAAAAAAGATTGAAAGAAGAGGAGGCCGAGATGTACGATTTGGAGATGAGAAATGAGAATCTACTGTTGTAAGAGTTATGAAGGGGCTGGAGCTGGGCTGTTGTAATGAAAATTGGTTTGTGGGAATGTTCCAGCTATAACAAATGGAAGAAAGATGTGAAAATGTAGAATCTGTTCTAGTTAGTGAGCAGATGATAAAGAAAATTATGGGGTTGTGGGCAAAGGAAAGGGTGAGTTTTGTTGCCTTTATTATGAAGAGAAATAGCAAGAACTCATAAAGACAGGCAGAGAGAAGAGGTTATTGAAGTCCTGGGTGTGGGAGTTGGAGAAATGGTGTCAGCAATTTCCCCTGGATAAAGTTTTACCGAAATACGGAGATTGTGTTTAATTTATCATTGTGCTGATATTGTCTGCCATTTATGAAGTATTGTATATAAGTGCTTCTATTCAGAGGCAAAGATACTGTTATAATGTAAGGAACACACAGCCATGCTTGTCATCAGTGGTATGAAAGCAAAGTAGGGGAGGAAGGGTGCATCTTCCCAGAGAAGTGCAACGCAGAGATCGTAGGTTAAAGACCAGTGACAATGAAGAGAAGTGCTGAGAAGACAGTCAAGAGGAGTGCAGTGCGGAGAGACCTTCAGAATGTTGCCCATCCGGTTTTTGGGCAACCTCTGGGAGCTGCTGTGTTCACTGACATCCTGCTTGTGAAGCTGAGAGCCTGCTCCCCTCGTTGCTGTTCATTTCAGGGCTATCAGCTCCTTCCCTTCCCTACCGCTGCTATTGCAGAAATACTTCTTTTGTTTGCATTTCAAGTCTACTAAGAAATACTGTTCACATTAAACATCTATTGAACTGAACACATTGATCAAAGGCATTCCAGTGGGTGATGCTCTGCTTCTGTATACGATAGTGAACATGTAATACAGCTGAACACAAAGTTTCTTGCAGTTCTAAAGTAGTTTAAGTAGTTTCACGCTTGAATTGTTTTTCAGTTGCATAAATAGATGAAATCTGGGTTCATTTTGTCTGTATCTTTGTTTACTCCAGCCAGTCAATGTGAGGGCTGCGTGTAAGTTGTGCTCTTAAAGCTTGAAATATTTGGTCTAGGAGCATGCAAAACTGCTGAAGCACAGACTTCAAAAGAAATCCCCAAGGATGTGATGGAGAAATGAGTACCCAGAGCTCTTCAGTCAGCTTTAACTCCAGATATTTGTATGGGATTTTTACAGGATGGAAGTCCAAATGATGCAAAATATCACTAAATCTTCATGCTTTGCAGTAGTTTGAAGAAATCAAAGCCATTAGCCTAATTTAAGATACATGGAGTACCCAGGCAGTGAAACTTGACAGAGATACGGCACAATATAAAATAGGATTCAGATGTTTGAGGCCAAGGGCCCTCCAATGTCTCTTTCCACTTACACTAAATTTGTTATGGTTTCATCCTTTGAGGGGGGTGATATGTGGAAGGGTGGAAGAAAGAGGGGTGAGACTTACGATGGCAAGAGGCAAAGCAACAACAGAAACCCACTTCTAAGCTGTGCTTTTTGCTGATCCTGAAGTTCTGTGTTTTTGCCAAAGGCAAACTGGTAATACTGTAAAGGAGCAAGAAATGCCCTGACTTGAGCATTCCTGAGTGATTTTCTCACCAGCTTATCAAATGCTTTCTGTACAATGTGTCTGAGTTGTTACGGATGTTTCAAGGAATACCTTGTGCCAGTTGCAATCACATAAGGGAGGATTCTAGGTTGAAGGGGTTGTTTGGGTTTTCTTTTTTTGAGTAATGTGCTCTTGGACTATAAAGTCGTGCTTTTCATTTGTGTAACTTGCAGCTCTGAACTGCTGGTGCTGTTCAATGCTGAAGAACATCGTGTGCGAGCTCAGAAACAGCCTTTAAAAGACAAAAAGTTCATGATACTCACTTCATCATTGATGATTCTGTGAAGTAATTGGTATTTAACATATCTCATGTGTTTTGGCAGGCTGTCATCAGAGTCACAGGCTGGTTTGGGTTGAAAGGGACCTTTAAGGTCATCCAGTTCTAGCCCCCTGCTACGGGCAGGGACGCCTTCCATAGAGCAGGCTGCTCCAAGCCCCTGTGTCCAACCTGTCCTTGAGCACTGCCAGGGATGGGGCAGCCACAGCTTCTCTGGGCACCCTGTGCCAGCACCTCAGCACCCTCACAGGGAAGAACTTCTTCTTAATACTTAATCTAAGTCTCCCCTCTTTCAGCTTGAAGCCATTCCCCTTGTGCTGTCACTGCGTCTTTGTATTTCTTTCTTGGTGGCTCAAAAAACCCGTAAGTACCAGGCAAGCTCTGTTGTTAGATTAGTAAATTGTCATGTCTTCTGTTTTGTAAGTTATTGTGAGGACAGCACAAGTGCTTTGGTACTTGGTTTGGGTTGGATATTAGGAGAAATTTCTTCACCAAAAGGGTTGTCAAGCACTGGAACAGGCTGCCCGGGGAAATGATGGAGTCACCATCCCTGGAGGCATAGATGTGTTACTTTGGGACATGGGTTAGTGGTGGACTTGGCAGGGCTGAGTTAATGGTTGGACTCAAAGGCTTTTTCTAACCTAGATGATTCTGTGTTTCTATGCTATTCTGCTTCTGACCTCCCTGTTAACTTAGATGGGGAAAAAAATATCCTGTTTGAAAGCTCACAGGGAACTTCTTGGATTTTCCTTAGTGAAAACCACACTGAGCTGGAACTTGGGATCATAAAGTAATTCCTGCCTTGTTGCCCTCTGTTGAGATGTGCTCTCCCTAGGGAAGCATCTTTCGTCTGATGCCTGGGTTAGGGAAGATCAAAAAGGCCAGAACTTGACCAGAACGGACCAGAAGGAAGTCTCAAGTGCTCACTGAGGGCAGAGTTTCTGCTGCTGCATGAACAAACTGCCTCAGGTGGTGACTTGATGCTGGCTGTGGTTGATCGTTTCTGAACTTCTGTCACAAGTTAAGCCTTTAATTTTAGTGCTAACAAGGAGCAAGTCTTCTCTGCTATAAATTTAGGCATTGATACCAACTCACCAGTGTTTTCCCTGAGGCTACAGTTCTAATGTAGCATATCTCAAGTTGGAAAGTCAGCTGAGAGTCCTGAATCCCCGCCTCTAATAGAAGAAGCATTTTTTGCCTCTCTTTTGGACCACTTTGTAACCTGGGGTTTTGGGTAGGGTTGGTTCCCTCTGCTTCTGTTGGTTCCTTTGCTTCTAGGAGATGTTCCTTGAGCAGTCCTGCCTTTTGTTGCAGGATGGTGTTTTTCTGCTATTTGTCATCTGGATTTAGGAGGAGAGCTCTTCTGTAGCTCCTGCTTCTCCATAGCCTGGATCTTAGTGGAGTAACAGGATAGAACACAAAGAGCTCACATCATTGCTGTTTCATAGAAGGCATGCTTGACTGGAGCTCATCTGGCATTTGTTCTGTGGCCTTCACATCATTTGCTCTCTCATGGTTTAAAGCCAAGGGGCAGAGTCAGCCCCTTGTTCTCAGAATGACACTTGGTATGGCTGGTGTCGCAGCATGGACAATCAGGCATCATAAATGAACTTCTTGGCAGTGACAGAGGACTTGAATATAACCTGGTTTATGAAACTCAGCAAAAAGAACCAAGGTTGGTCCTTTTGATTTCTTCAGAATCCTTTAGATTTTTAAAGAGCAAATAGGAAAGAAGGAAGCTAATGACATTAGTTTACACTTGAAATCAGCATGCTTGTGTGAGAAATGTGGCTTGGTTTCTTTAACAGAATTTCAACAGATAGTCTTTAATAATCTATAATGAAATGGTAATAGAGCATTCTTAGGCACTAATGGCACCGAAATTCCATTGCAAAATAAAACCTCAGTATATAAAGTTGTCCTTCAGAAACATCTCAAAGGGAAATAATCATAATGAAACAAGAAGGATTGAAAGACCTGCATAACTACAATGTATTCCTTGCTCGTTCTGGTCTCCTTTTCTCCTTTGCTTTTGTCATGGTTTAAGCCCAGCTGTAAATCTTCCACGATGTCATTCGCTTACCCCCCCCCCCTCTTCCTTCCCCCGCTCCCAGGGGGATGGAGAGGAGAATCGAAGGAACGTAACTCCCACAGATTGAGGTAAGAACAGTTCAGTAACTGAGGTGTAACACAAACCACTGCTGCTGCCACCAATAATAATAATGATAAGGGAAATAACAAGGCGAGAGAACACAACCTCTCACCACCCGCCGACTGATACCCAGCCTGACCGAGCAGTGAAATAACCCTTCCGGGTCCTTGCCCCCAGTTTTTGCATCCTGGGCATGACGTGCTGTGGTATGGAATACCTCTTTGGTCAGTTTGGGTCAGGTGTCCTGTCTCTGCTTCCTCCCGGCTTCCCCTCATCCCTGACATAGCATGAGACTCAGAAAGTCCTTGGTCAGAGTAAGCATTACTGAGCAGCAACTGAAAACATCGGTGTTATCAGCGCTGTTCCCAGGCTGGAATTCAAAACCACAGCACTGCACCAGCTACTAAGAAGGAGAAAAATGACTGCTACTGCTGAACCCAGGACGCAATGTCTCTGGGCAGTAGCTCTTCAGGAAAGGGTCTTGCTGTAATGGGACCACAGGCTGTGCTATTATGAAGAAAAGTAATCATATTTGACGTCATAAACAAATGTAACACAAAATGTGCAGAGAAGGGAGCTGGGAAGGTTGTAGAGAGGATTTGATAGGAGTTGCAGGAAGGTAAGAGAAGCCCTTCTCAGAATGCATGGGAAGACACGTTATGCTGTCAGCAAAGAGCCACTGTAGGCCTTGAGAGGAGCTTTTTAAGACTAAAGGAAGTTGAGCCTTGGAGGTCATGAAATCTCCGTGAAAGTAAGTTCCTAAGAGCAAATTAAATAAACATGTCAAGGGTGGTTGAGTTCAGGTTGGTGATCCCACCTTGGGAGCTGGTATAACCATCCTCCTAGGAACTGATTTTATCTCTGTGGTCACAACTGTTACCCAAGACACAGCCACCATGTTTGCCCCTTTATCTTGTCCCTTTCCCACTAAAAATTGCTTGACTGCTCTGCATAAAAACAAAGGCAGAGAACATTTTGGCTGAAAGTTTCAAAGGAGCAAGAAAGACTCTGAGTCAGAGGCAGCACTTAACTCCTATCAAGTCTGGGAACCCTGAGTGTAGCAGCTCTGTGATAATGTTTTATATTTCATCTTCCAGCTAACTGTGAAGTCGGATGATTGTGCAGATAATATGTTTGGCAGTGGTCAACTCTATGCAAAACTCACTTGGCAAAGGAGGTGTATACATTGGCGGATGTTTTAATTTACTCTCTCAATAGTATAATGGGGGGCGTTATTGTTCTTTGGGATAAGAAGGGTCTTTCTTGGGGCTCATAAAAGTATTAGAGTAGCTTAAGGTTTTTATTGCTCCCCATCATTAGTTGAACTTGCTACGAAACATGATCTCTTTTTTTATCATTTCTAACCCAAACTCAGCAAAAGAAAAAGTTGAGCAGCAGATGAATTCAGAGCTCAAATTATAAAGGTGGAGGGGTTTCTCCTTTCAGCAGACTTCCCAAGCTTTTACGACCAAGGAAGTAACTTGATTAAACCCCAAAGAAAATACTCCTTGTGGAGCTGTATGTAGAGAAAGTAAACAGTCATTTAGTGTCAGCCAGATGCAGTCTAGAGTATAGGAAAAAGCTCCTGTGAACATTTTTTATCCAGTGCTCTAGTTTTTATTGACATAATTGGTGGGGTTATTCAACAAGGGAAAATAGAAATAAACCTATATTCTTAATAGGATCAGCAAAATAGCAAAACATAAAATATTGTTGTAGTAATTAATTAATCTGATATTTAACATATGCTGCTGAGATTGTGGAACTTTGTCTTTACTTCTGCCAGTGTTTGAAATACAGCTTTTGAAGTTCCCTTGAATTCAAGAGACCAAATTCTGTCCTCAGATACAAATGTGTAATCTCAATTTTAACTACTGTCAAATGGTGCATTTTTATTTGAAGGATAGGTTTATCCCTAATACCTTCTTACTTTCATCTATATAACAACTGAATTGTTTATTTTTAAGGGGGTCTTATTTGCTCTTTTAATACAGCAGCAGTTGTTTTGTGTGAGTTTAGAAAAGGCAGCCCCATGTGTTTAGAATAAATGAGACATTACAGGGAAGGGATGTTCACACTTCTCCATAACAGAACATAATTGATTTTGTGCTTAGATAATTAGGAAATAGCTCTCTTTGATGCATTCAGGAGCCCTGAATTAAAAATTTAGTTTTATAACTGTTAGAAAAATGGGTTCAGAAGCAGCTTTAATGGATGAAACCCCATCATGCTATTTCAGACAGGGTCTCAAATCTAATACTGTCCTAATGCAGAGTCATACATCTGGGATACTTTGGTCTCTTAACATCCTTGGCCATTTTACTTCTGAAACTACCACAGTGATACAGAGAGCTCGGAAAGAAAGTGCAGTTTTGGAACAAAAAACATCTAAAAATTATCTTTCAAAGGTTTTCACAGGTAGATGTAATTCTGTGTAAAGGCTAATGTGTCATGAGGGGGGATGGGAAAATCTTGAAAGATGTGCAGGATTCATGGAAAATGCAAGAAAGTGAACTTTTCACTGCTATGAATTAGCCTCTTTTTAAGTATTCAAATTCATACTCTGTGCAGCATTTCAAATATTTGAGAATAAATAATTCTTAAATAAATATTTGCAGCCAAGATTGTAACTTCATTACTTCAGACTTTAAATTTCATTTCTTCATTTTGGAAGGTGTTGGGGGGCATTTTAAACTCCTTAATTTTGCAATTTGAAAATCAAGCTCCAGGTTGTCAGTCTGTTCCGATGGACATGTTTTGTGTTCAGCCTTTTCATCACTCTTGTAGACAGGATTACTCAAATAATCCAGTCATCTAGAAACTTTACCTCTGGCAACGTGTGTTGCTTGCTGTTCTTGGATGCTAGAAGCATAATAAGGATTACAGGGGTAGCAGATGGGCTGAATTGATTTATAGCAATATTGCCTGACCCGTGTTTGCAATCTCACTGTGAGTATTGCAATAATTGATGCACATCTTCAACTCCTATCTCCCAGACCTGTGTGAAAACTTGTCTGGTTTATGGGTTTCTTCCTAGAAGGGGGGGCAGAGCTCTTGCCTGCTGTTATTTTAGTAAAGAAAGACCATTTCTGGCTTTCCTAGTTGTGCAGAGAGACCGCAGCTGTACAGCTGAACTTAAGTAAATAAACGAAGAGGGCAACTTCTGTTTACTTCTTACATCTCTGACCTTATAATCGGGAATGTTTTGCATGGGATAGAGCTAACTTGGGCTGACGCAGGCTAATTCCCTGGGTGCTCAATAGAGAATGAAAGCTTCATTCAACTGCTTTGAAGCATCTTGCAGCAGGGACCCCCCACGAGCATATGGGGGCTGCATCTTGGTAACCTGAGGACGAGCTGGGGTAGGAAGTGTGTGTATAAGAGTGTAAATTGCCTCCATTAAACATCTTAGAGGAGGGCTGTCTTCACTTTGTGTTTGCAGTTTCCAAAAGCCTAGTAAATCTGCAGCAAGATTATTTACAAAATGATGTTATGAATACATAAATATTATAATTGCAGAACAGAAAGAGGGAAAGAAATTTCCAAAGCAGTGCACACTGGTCTCCTGCATCTCTTAGATCCTGTATTTCATAACAGAACAGAAACCCTCCAGTCTGGGTGTCCACCATCCAGTTGTGCAAGCCTTCCCCATGCCCATCTGCAGAGCCCAGAAGTGATTGCAGAGCTGAGGAGCAGCTAGTTCCTTGGCATGCCCAGGCAGTGGGTAGTTCTGGCAGTGCACTACTTATGTGCTGGGGGGGGGGGGGGTTCTTAGGGGCAGTGCTCCAAAGCTGGTCAAAATATGAGGAGCTGAGAGAGCTTCAGGGCTTGCATCGAGTTAGATGGTTTTAGTGGAGAGAGGGATCCTGTGCCCACATCCAGCAGGTAGCCTCCAGAGCTGGGAAAAGGCTGCAGCTGTCGGGATATGCATGCTGCTGCGTAGGCTTGCAGCACGGTGGAATTAGATTGCTGGGAATAGGAGTCATCTGTGGCTCTTGAGCCTGAAAACATCATATGCTGGCTGCTGGCTCTACTTTTTATTTTAAGACCACCAGGCAGCTCTTATTTGCATGCTCTATAAAACTTGTAAAGGAGTTTTACAGCTTATTTAGTGTATAAAAGGTATAGCCAGCTATAAAACTAAATAATTGGCTGGACTGTGGCAACTGCCACATGCCACATCATAAGCCAGGACACTCCAGATGCTGATGGCACAATATAGGCTAGGCACAGGGCTGTGCCACATCCAGCAACAGTGATAAGTGTGGGTGTGCCCACAGGACCTTCTGCTCGCTGAGTCCCTTGTACCCCTTTAGCTTTTATGGGTCCTCAGGGTCTCATGGGATGGGGTTTCCGAGAACTTCCATGTTGTTTTGGCTGTACCTGGGCCCTGATTGTTGTCCATAATCAAATTTACAGCAAACTGTGCTGTGAGTGCCAGTCAGAGAGTAGGAGATGGAAAACAAAGGGCACCTCAGCTCTGAAGCACAGTGGTGTCAGCTTGTGCTGGCAGGGAGTCTTGTCATTACATAATGATGCACTTATCCAAACGGCGTTTTGGATTTTGGGAGACAGATGTGCCTCGCAGTTGCTAGTGGAAGTTAAACGTTAAATATGAAACCCATTCATTTTCTCTTAGTCATACTTTGGATTTAAGCAGATGCTTTCCTAATTCGTGGTTTTCAAATGTAGCATGCTGACAAGACATTTATCATTAACTACAGCTTCATCCATGCAGTTCAGCAAATTGGCCAATTATTAACAGTGAGGGTTGCGTGGCAGTTGATGCATAGCTCCTGCTGCTTTGAAAGGCCTAAATTGAAACTCAATACATTTTTACAATATAAATTAATTAAACTCTGGACCACATCCCTGTTATTCAAGTGCTCTTTACTCTCATTTTTAGAATGATCAGCCATTTGTAATGCGCTGAGTAGCTTTGCAGTCTGTGAGCAGAGGCTCTTGGTGATGGAAACAGCGATAGCTAACATGTTTCTAGCAGGGGTATGGTGGTGGTACCCAAGTATAGACAGCATGGCATACAGTGGGAGCGGAGCCATGGGACAGTGTATGTACACATGGACCAACCTGGCTCTGCCACAGATGATGCTGGAGGCATCCTGAAATGGTGCAAGTGGGACAGCAGGGTGAGTGCAGCTGCCTGGAAGCTAGTGCTGCCTAATACTTTCTGTTGTAACATTTTGCTTGCTTGTAACTTTGCTATACTTTATCCATTTTGATTTGGTTTTTCCTCGTTTATGGTTGCAGATGCAGGGAGGAAGGGTTAATGGTAGTGCTGTGAGCTGGTGGGATGTCCCAATGGTACTTCCCAATGCCTGAAAATATCATCTTCTATTTTCCTAGCTCTGGAATTCACACAGACAATTTAGTCATCATTTATTCATGCCATGTACGAGACTTGAAGGAGAATACTCAATGCACCTCTAATTTCTAGGAAGTATAAAGACCTTGATTTTCACCAGCTGGCACTGCAGAAATTTTGCATTACATTCCAACCGAACTGGGAAAGCTCTTCAGGATGATTTGTAGTTGCTCCAGCTTCTGGCACATCGTTCCCTTTTATTCCCACTATGTTTGCATCTGCACAACAGGGAAACTATATACTTGGTTACAGGAGAGGCTACCGTGCAGATTAATTGAGAACTGTAAACGATTAAAATAAATACATGTGTATTTTGCCTTGCTTTATATAGCCAGATGTGCTGGGTGTGATGTACCTAAGGGACTGGCTTTACAGTACCATTTGATGTCCTTTTCTTTACATCCTCATGCTCTGCGGGGAAAAGGAAGAAAAGGCAATGTCACAAAATCAGTGAGGAGCAATGATGTCTCAGCAGGGAGGCTGGAGGTTGCATCAAGTGCAGAAACGAGGAAAGATTGTAGATCCGTGGACAGTGTGGGAGGACTTGTGTTGCCTTTGTTCTTGGTTTGCATTAGAGGTGTGACTTCTATGGGTACTTAAAATGATTGGAAGGCCTGATCTGGAGGTTGATGAAGGATGCAACGTGGATTTTGAAGTGAATCTTTGGAACAGTTGTCTCTCTAATAGCTTTTTGATTGAAAGGGATGCTGCAGCAGATGGGGAAGGGAGGATGCTGTGTTACGTCTACATTGTCAGTACGGCTGCATTCTCAATCACCACCTTGCTTTCCCTGTGTTTAATAAGCTAGGTCTCCAGAGGCGGCTGTGCTTCCTGTCCTAGGGATGCGAGCACAGGTAGATGTCTGGTGAATTCTGCTAACCCAGCTCCTGATCCTTTGCAGTGCTGCCAAGCTCCTGGAGAAGAGTCCCTTCACTGTCGGCACCCCGAACCCGCTGCTCCCCTCGCCGGCCAGCCTGCAGCTGGCACAGCTGCAGGCGCAGCTCACGCTGCACCGGCTGAAGTTGGCTCAGACCGCCGTCACCAACAACCCGGCCGCCGCCACCGTCCTCAACCAGGTACTCTCCAAAGTGGCCATGTCCCAGCCGCTCTTCAACCAGCTGCGGCACCCCTCTGTGATGAACGCCCCGCAGGGCCACGCCGCGGGGCCGCCACAGGGGCCCGGCATGGCTGGCACGAGGTTCCCATCCGGCGGCATTGCCTTCCCCGCACAGAGCCCGGCGTTAGCCACGCCGGGGGGTGGGCTGGGGCCTGTCCAGGCACAGGGCCCCAACGCCATCGTCATGAGTCCCTTTGGAGGTGTCATGGCTCCGACCTCGGGCCAGCAGCCTGTGGTGGTGGGTCTCAACAAGGTGGGGACCTCCAGCTCCGCTGCTGCAGGGGGGTTTTATGAGTACAACAAGCAAAACGCCGCCGCTGCCGCCCCGCAGGCGTACGCCCCGGAGGGGGACCAGCACGGTTTCCTCAGCGGTGGGACCCATGCAGCCTCCTCGCCGGCAGGGCCACGCTATGAGGGTCACTTTGGGGCTCCCGGTCAGCTGCAGCACGAGGCGGCAGTGGCTGCCTTTCCCAAGGAAGCCTACGGGGCAGCGGCACAGCACGGCACTGCACGGGCCTTCCCCGGCGACCCGCACACGGGCTCCCATCCGAAAGGAGATCCCGGTGCCGTGTTGCATGGCAGCAGTACAAGCAACCAGTGGGAAAACATCCCTAATTTCCCCGGCCAAAACAAGGCTGACCTCGCGCCTGGCGACAGCAGCCTGTGGCCGGCAGCGAGTCAGCAGCAGTATGAAATAAGAAACGAGCTCTACAACCCCGAAGAGCCAACACCTGACACGAAGTTCAGCGCGGCCGCCCCCCCCGCCTTCGGCCGCCTCAACCACAGCCAGCAGAGCTTCGGCAGCCCGCGCATGAGGCAGAAGGAGGAGCGGGGCGGCGGCGTGCCCGACCTGCCCGCACGCCCGCTGCCGCAGCACCAGCTGGGTGACCTCCGAGGGGCGGCCCCCCCACACTTCCCGCACGTCTGCGCCCTGTGCGACAAGAAAGTCTTTGATCTGAAGGTGAGTGGGTTTAAGGCACCCCCAGTGCATGGTTGAACCCTTAAACCGGCCGGCTGGCGGCTGATACTGCCGCTGGCTCCTGCCGCCTCTTGCCCCACGGAGGTGCGCCGGGAGAAGTGGAAACAGAGGGCCGTAGCTGTGCTTAGGGTGTCATACATCTGCTCCGCGGTGATTACTGGGGTTTCAAGATCTGGGTTTGTTCCGCCGTGAAAGACAGTGGGATCACAGCACTGGCGTGAGAAACGCGAGTGCAGGCTGTGGTGGCAGATCATCTCCTGGGCCCAAAGCGAGGGGAGGAGGAGCTTGAAGCCGATCCTCTGCTGCTCAAGCTGGTATTGTAACCACACATCTGCAGTTTTGTCTGCCTGTCCCTTTCTTTTTGTGTCCCTGATCCCAACAGCTTCCCCCTAACAGCCCTGTGGATAAACCAAATCGTGCATTTTGATTAATTTATTTTAATAATAATTGTATTTAATAATCCTTTATTGGGATCTCCTCCTCCTTCTAGTATCAATAAGGAAAAACTAAGACTCAGGGTCCCCGGGACTTTGGCGTGGAAGCAAGAAGCTGCTCAGCACGTGCAGTGCAGACCATGCTCCCACTTCTCTCTTCCTACTGCCAAGGTTGCTCCAGATTCAGCCTTGGGAAGCAGCTTCCCTGTGGCGCGGAAAGCCCATATCCTAGGTCACGTTATATAGGTCAGGTCTGGAGAAGGCCACTTATGTGGCCCTGTGAGCCCCACAGCCATTCATGGGCTCTGCTGGGGTTGTGCTGGCCCCTTGCTAAGCCCCGTTCAACAGCTCCTCACAGTCTTTTGTACCACATCACAGGACCAGCACCTAACAGCAAAAGCATGTGTTCGTGCTGATGGTGGCCTGATAACATTAGAACGTGTACAGGAAGGAAGATGGCCAGCAAATGAAGTAGTACCTGATACCTGCACACCGTGGGGCTTTGGAATATTTGACTGTATTTGCTCATTCGTGTTTCCTTTTTAATCTCTGAGCACCTGCTTCGAAAAGGGCTTGCTGTGCTTCTTGCAGCTATGGGGCTGGTCTGAAGCAGCCCCCACCTAGGCCATACTGGGCATTTCTTTGTATTCATTAAACTTTTAAAAAGGGCAGGGGAAATGTCATCATGGTGAGTTTCATTTGATCTGTTTGTCAGTGTTTAATGCACTGCCTCATTTGGATCACAGAAGTGTAAATAGCTAAATGTACTTTGGCAAATTTTGCCTGATCTATTGAAATGAATGAGCACTGTCCTGGCTGCCCTGCATGCTGAGCACCTTCCTGTGGACATTGCAGCAGTTGAGGGTGCTCAGCACTCTCACAAAAGAGCCAAAGAGCTCTTGAGCTGAGGTGAAGTAACTGAATTAGTAGAAATATACTGGATTTAAAAACTAAGACAGAGAAGCTCTCCATTTGTGAACTACCTGATAATTTAACCTGCAAATAACAAATTGGTAAATGCATTGGGTGAAGGTGCACTTGGCTCTGCATCTCACAGTTTAATCATCAGCATCTCAGTATTGTTTTTAGACTAAGGTAAACTAAATGGAGAAGCAATCTCTTGTAAATTTGTTTCAGGATTTTTGCTGTGCTCATCATCTCTTTGTTTCAACATAGGACTGGGATCAGCATGTTAAGGGAAGTCTTCACATCCAAAAATGTATGGCTTTTTCAGATAAGTAAGTATTATTTTGATGACACTCTTCCAACTCAATTTCTAACGAAGCATCCCTTACTTCAGTGGCTACACAGGGAATTTACTGTCTAATTATTATGCTTTAATATTTATAGCACATTATGCATGCTCCTAAAGTTCTTTTCTTTTATTTTCCAGCACTGGTATCCGGTGTGTGTTAAGCTCAGCAGATGGAACATTGCATTTATCCCCAAATAATGCAGCAGTTTTCAATCCTTCTAGCATCGAAGGTGAATGGTTGTATATGCAATGGTTAAAACCACTTCTTTTAAAGGGAAGTTAGTCTCTGGGGGAAAGTGGACATTTAAAATGAAATGTGATACAAGTTTCCAAGGAAAACTTTCTAGAGGCTGTGCACAGAAAAGCTAAAAGCCAAAAATGTGCCTTTAAAAGTATGGATTTATTTTCCTTTTGAGCAATGACTTGTTTTCACAGTACTACGGAACAGTGTATAATTTGATGTAGACACTATGAAATTAGTTATTATGTAAATGGGGTCTTGCTTACTGAGCACACTAATGCACTTAATGTGAGTCGAGATTTTCATGCAATGTATGTAATCCATTATTCAGATTACCCACCAAATGTCGGCACATCTTTTATCACTACATCAGCAAGATCCTTTGGCCAGCCGGGTCCTACATTTTCTTCTCCTCCATCAGGGGTAAGAGTGAGTACCTAAGCAAATTGATCTCCATGTGGAGAATCTTGTAGATGCCACTTCTATTTATTGGAATTAAAACCATGAAGGTTTCTTTTAGACAATAATCTGAATATTCAGTCTGTTAGTTCAACTTCCCTGCAGATCTTTTGTGCTTTTGATTTTGACCAAATCAGAACTTGATTGTAGTGTTTTTTCCCCAGTGTTAAAAGTTGTTTGCTTGTTAGATTTGGGGAGGGGGGTAAGTGGTTTTGTGTGTATCCCACTGACTTTTTTTCCCCATTTTCTGAGTCTCTTCAACTCAGAAAGGTCAGCTTCAGCTTGAAATGAAGATTTGGATTAGTTTTTACTTACTTTGAGTAATTAATCCAAGCAAAGTGACTTTCATCTCTCTGGTTATTTATTGGTAGCGATTGTTCTCTCCCCTTCCCATGCTGGGGTGCTTCTCCCAGGTGGCAGTAGCAGCAAAGGGAGTGGCTGCAGTTCCACTGTTACTCACGTAGAGGTCTCAGATCAATTCCTTATACTGGTCTTATTCTTAGTTTGTTTTAGTGTACTGTTCATATCACCTGCTGCTCCCAGTAGCCTTTGAGCAAGTTTGGTTTGGTGTACATCCTTCCATGGCTTAGGTTTATTAGCCCCTCCCCTGCATTCAACACAGGTCCCCAGTGCTGCTGCGCTAATGCACACATTAATTCATAGCCCAATGATGAAAAAATGCCAAGAAAAGGATAACGTTTAAAGTGGTTCTTAGATTGATGTAGCAGTAAGACTTTAAAAGGAAAAAAAACCCAGGAAATAAAAAAATGCAACTGAAAGCAAATCATCTACATGATGGAAGTACAAAGTTGTCAGGGTTAAAATGAAGCTCAACATGTATCGGAAAGCTATGATTAAAGCTGGAGATATCAAGGGCTCATGTTAGGGCATTCATGGAATAGCAATAATATTTCAGGGATTCAAGTTTTCACCTTGTTAGCTTTTGTATATATATCCTGATGGGTCCTCAGACACTCTGGAAAGCAGGCTGAGTTGCGTCCGTGTGCTACCCTGGTTCACATCAGGCATTGCTTACAGAAACTTCACCCAGATTTGTTTAATCCAATCCACTTTCTATGTGTGGTTTTGCTGTGCAAGAGGTTATTTGGTGGGGTTTTATCTTCTGCCTGTCACAGACACTGTGTGTGCAGGGGAGCAGAGAGCAGAGCTGCTCATGACAGCTGCCTCCAAGGTCAGAGGTGGAGTAGCAGCGGGTGTAGAGGAATGTTCCTTTTCATCATGTCTGTCAACCTCGCAACAAATGAAATTAGTGCTAATACCAGGATCATTTCTCCTTAGAATCTGTCACTATTTATCATTCAAGCTGCGGGCAGAAGTCCTCCTTCTCAATGCCCTGTAGTACTATGAAAGAAACAATAATTGATTTTGATTTAATAATAGCTTAAATAATTACTTCATTAATTTTAATAATGCATGACACTAATGAAATAATGAAATTAATGAATTATTAATTGAATAATTTGATTTTTCCCAGAGTCTGTAAATCCTCTTCTTCAGAAGCTCATCGTGTGGGCAGGGAGCTATAGTAGAGGTGTTAAGATGGAGTTTGCCATCTGTCATTCACCCTGCAACCAGGTGGCTTATAATTTATTGCACCTTTGCACGGTAGTATTCACTTTCATCTAAGTTGCTGCCATTTAACTGAGCAATGGAAGATTATACTTGACCCTGCATGTAATCATAAACAAAGTGTTCAGATTTCTGGAAGAGCTTGCTCTCTGCTATCCATCTGCAAATAACTCTACCCCTCTTTAAAAGGCAGATGCAGTGCTACAAGTGTTCATTTGGGCATGGAGAGCCATTAGCACTGGAGGGATGGGACTGACAGCTTCTTCTTTAGAAAAAAATCAGGGAAAGCTCAAGGAAGGGATAAGGAATTTGGAAAGCAAGAAATGGAAGAGATGGATAAAGCTGTAAGAGAAAAAAATGGGTTGGGGTAAATGATATGGCACATGGTAGGGAATACCTACCATGATCACTGCTGTGCATCAGATTGTTTTTGTAGTAGTTGTGCAACTGCATTGGTAAACCCCTGTAGATACCAGTGGCAAAGAAAATTAGAGTCTCACTGAAAATTACATTCAACACTTAACACACAACAGCTCCTCTAACTTCCTGTCTGTGGATATGAGAATTGTTTATTCCTTTTCTGGCTGTGATTTACAGCTCTATTTAATGAATAGACCCAATTTAACTTCAATCAGCTGACAAGATTATTGCTTTGTACAGCCCATTGACTTCTGGTATGAGTACATGACCACTTCTTAATCAGGAATTACAGCAGATTTATGGCATAGCCTTCAAATTTAAGCCATTGCCAATTGTGGGGAGGTGGTAACGTCTTACAGTCGTTTTGATTTAATGTACTGCTGTGCAGGTGTCAGAACATGGACTCTGGAGCCTCCATAGGGAGCAGCTAAGTCTTTCTAGTCCCATAGACTCCTAACATACCATCCTTAACTAATCTGACAAAAGAAACAGAAGGGTGTTCCTACACTGGGAGCTGCATTTGCTGTCAGGAAAGTTTCCTTTTCCTCTGCTAGCTGTAGCTGTATTCTTCTGTTGTGCACTACGTGCTTCCTTGCCAAATGCAGGCAACCATCACTTCCTTTTCTAGTCATTTATGTTCAAGTGGAGTTGAGTTGCTTCATCTTTTCAGGATCAAGCATTTGCTATTTTTCTGCCAGAGAAAATATCATACTTCTGGATTTCTGCATTTATTTGACTTACCTTTTGCACCTGGACAAGCTCTGTAAGACGTAAGCTAAATAGCAGACTACTGTATAATACATTGCCTTGCTGCAGCAAAACCACACAAATGGTTAAGTGGTGAAGCCTGGAGGGAGGGTAATGGGATAAAGGTGTAAATAAGATAACATTAGCTCTGTAACTTGTGAACTTGCTGACAAGCCAAACATTTGTGATGGCTCTGGTGAACTTGATCCTGCAAGATTACATGATTTGCATCTCCCCTTGAATGACACAATTTTAACTGAAGGTAGAGTTACTTCTTCAGTAAAATCCTGACAGCAGAGGTCATAGACAGGGAAGTGGTCTGGGAAGGCTTAATCCTGTGTGAGCAATGTTTTGCGTGTCATTAGCTGGGGTAAATTATGTTCCTCTCTGAGTATAACCTGGTGCCTGTTTGCACAGGGAGTGTAGAGCCTGCTTTCCATGTCAAGCAGATGGGAGGCTCTTTGGGAACTGCCCAGCACTCCAAAATAGACTAACACCCTTGTGAAGTGATTACTGCACTGCCGCCATGTGCCTGTGCCAGCCCAATTTGGTAGCTTCGCCTTGTCTTCGTGTCCAGTGATCACTGTGTCCCAAGGGGAGAAGTCCCTCCTACTGTGGGTTGCTGTAATGAGAGGGGAAAGTAGTAGGTTTTCCAACCTGAGGTACAGTGTGGCTTCTCACAAGATAAATGAGGTCACTTTTACACCGGGCCCAGACTGTTTCACCAGCACAGAAGGAGGATTGAAATTCAGCCTCTGCTATCCTACACCTCTATAATCCCTGAACTGATTTCTGACATCTATATGAATTTATAAATGAGGACTGCAGTGAGCATTTCTTTTAATTTCCAGGAACCATAAGCACCACGTAAATGGGTGTTTTATGGAATACTTGAGGATATTAATTTTTCATGCATTGCTTGCAAACTGTCTGCTGAGGGCACTCAGCAGTAATGCATGGTGCCTTCATGTCATCACCCCCGGTGAGACCAACAGATGCAGACAGGCTCAGGAAGGCTGTTTGATTTGGCCAAGAAGCCATAGAGGTTGTGCTGAGGTATCAGATGGGTACTGGCCATGCAGAGACCTAATCAGGGGGAGCTGAGACCTCCCAGTGACAAGGGCACCCTCCATCTCCAAACACCAAGAGGCATCCAAACTCTCACTGGTCCTGAGTACAGTGGCCTGTGCCCATGGCAGCCCAGCCCTCTGCTGTGACGTGCAAGGGAGCTGAAGCCCCTATGGCTTATGAAGTCCATCAGGTTTGAGGTGGCAACTTAGCTTTCACAGTAATATCATTAATCCTGTTTGAACAAGAGCATCTCTTCTAGAAATTCTCTCTGGACTTCATAATTTCCAGGGATGGAGATTCCCTTGCATACCACACTGCAGTTGAACATTTCCCTTCCCCTTTGTATTTCTAAACAAGGGTGTTAAAATACAAGATTTGAAAGAAGAGTATTTGTCCTTTAATAACAGAACAGAACATTTCAATTTTTGCAGAACTGTAGGTCTGACTTAGCGGATGGAATATCTGAGATAAAAACATGGGTTTGAGTTGTTTTTCTTCCCCCAGTTTCCCCAGAGGAAATCTACACTGGGTCGAGTTGTTCACATCTGCAACCTCCCTGAGGGAAGCTGCACAGAGAATGATGTCATTAACCTGGGGCTCCCATTTGGGAAGGTCACCAACTATATCCTCATGAAATCCACTAATCAGGTACTGTACGTTTGGGGTCATTGGTGTTGATGTCTACTGGTATAAAGATATATTGATGTAAAAACAGAGTCTTTTGGGGGAAATCTTTTGTAATGGAAACTTCAATATATGAAGCCTGCTCTTAAAGTAGAAGAAAAAATTGGTGTTCATAGAATGAGACAATGGCCTAAACATCACCACTGCCTCACAATTCTTGTTAAAAGCCCCCCAGACATATCAATGAAGAAGTATTGTAAAATTGTACTTTAATAAATAATAATTGTTTTTAAAAAATTAATAACTTGGCCTTCTCTCAGCCTTTTGTTAGGGTCACTTTCAGACTCCTGTTGTTCTGTTTGGGAGGGTTTTATTGCTTTCTTACCCATACTAATAAAGCTGAAGTGGGCACTGAACAATGACTTGCACTCTAGTCTGTGTCAGCTGCCCTACGCTGCTGAACTGTTGTTACAGCAAAGGCAAACCCCTCAATCATATGATTACAGTTACATGCTGGTGGCAGAGCTAAATGCTAAAGGAAGGCTGTGCCCTTACAGGGGGCACTGATACCTCACTCCCCTTTAATCTGCACTGCATTATAGTAGAGCTCTTTCTTCAATGTAGTTTAAGTCTACTATAAGTAGCTTAAGTCTCCCAGTGGTAGTAGGCTGGGAAGAGTAGAAAATCTTCTCTCACATACCTGCAGCAGACAGCACTGATGGATGTAGAATACACACCAGTGGGTAGTATGATGTTTCAGAATGCAGTCATTACCCAGTTGTATGTTCCTTGACCAGTTAAAAAACTACAATCACATCAAATGCTATTTTTGTGTAAATAAAAGTGCTTGTTAAGTCATTCAGGATTTTTTAACTCTTTTTTGGCTTTGTTCTGGCTGTTCCTGCTCTGATTATCGGCTTTTATTGGATCACTTGCAATTATGCAAGATGCAGCTGATGGTCTTGGGAGCAGTACATGCTGCAGCATTGCAGTTCTGCATCCTGTCAGCAGCTGACCTTGGTGTAGAAGCATCAGAAGGGAAGTGAGGGAACGGTGATGATTTCATATATTGAGAAGAATTAAATTCTAGGCATTTAATTTTTCAACTAAACTGGCTTCTAAAGTTGCCTATTGGCTTTAACAGCTGCTAAAGCCAATAGGCTTTATTTGCAGTTAAAAGGAGACTGAGAAATGGACTGAGTGTTACCGTTTCAGCTCCAGGGCTGGAAAGCCACCTAGTTCTGTACTGTCAAGATATTTTGCATAAGAAGTATCCAGACAAAAATGATTGTGCTGCCTTTTCTCTCTGTATCTTTAATTATGTAGTAGATTTTAAAGCTCTCCCCATTTGTGCTAGGCCTTTCTGGAAATGGCTTACAGTGAAGCAGCTCAAGCTATGGTACAGTACTACAAAGAAAAACCTGCTATGATAAATGATGACAAGTTACTTATTAGGATGTCTAAGAGATACAAGGAGTTGCAGCTGAAGGTAAGATAGTTATTCCTGAACAGATTTCTTGAGTTTCCATGGCATGATCTGGAGAATGCATATAAAAATTCTTGCTGATTACCTATTTCTAATTAATGCATTAGTATTATGGTAAAAGAAAGGTAAATTAATGAAGGTATGATAACCATCCTTTATACTTTGCTGCTTGCTCTTGCTCTAAATTTTAACTCTTGGAAGAGATCCCATTTTCTCTGATTCTCTCATACCATTACTTCAAAAATCCCTTCTGAGCTTCTTTCTCAGTGGGTTCCCCACATTTCTTGATCTAACAAAGGTCTGAACCACAGCCATGTGTCAGATGCAACATGTCAACAAAAATAAGGTGGTCCTATCCTTTTAGTCACTCATTAACCCCAAAGCAATGCTTTTCGCTGCTTGGCATACTTGAGCCAATAGTCCAATCTCTGTATCAAACAGTGATGCAGGGCTGAGCATCACACTGATTTCTTTTTCTTTCCTGGAAATGACCTAAATGAAAGAGAAAATTTTGTTTTAATTACATTTTTTTTTACCACGTTTCAGATGTGGACACCTGAGTGATGTCCAAAAATCCACACTGTTATGAGGATATTTATGGAAACTTATGTACTGCCATGTGTAATGCTAAAAGAGTATTATTTTTTTTCATGAAGATTTGGACTGGAACTGACAATAAAGAGCTGAAAAGCTTCATAGTGTATTATCTAACACAGCACAAAGTTACTTTATGAAATAACTCTGTAATGTTCCAAGTTAAGAGGTTAAGGGGCCTTTTATGAGCCTTGAGTTAAAACCAAGTAATTCAGATGTCTTAGTTTGACCTTTGGAAAGCCTCTTTCTCCCCTGTATGTGTATAATACTTAAAGGAGACTTAAAAGAGGTGCCTAAAGTTCATAAACCAGGCAGTGTTCCTCAGTGTGGTACAGTGCAGGGTTCAGATGGGACGTGGCAGAGGCTGTGCATCTTAACACAGATGGAATGAAGATTGTGGCAGTTTGCCTGCATTTCAGGCAGATTTTCAGCCTTTCCACTGGCAGTTTTTTGGGGTCATGGGATAATTTTTCTCTGCAGGAGAAAAAGCCCTTTTCCTTTGTTAAAAACTGACATACAAACAAAAGTACAGCATGGAAGGGGGAATATGAATGAGCTACTCACCACAACAAACTACTGGATTCCTGCATGATTATGCTGCTCAGCTTGATGCATGCACCAAGTGTTTGGCAAATTGTGTGCACTCCAGCCTGGAGTAATGCATCTTTTATAAATGATCTTGAATCTCAAGTAATCAACACTTCCAATACACATCTTTCTTGCACTTCGCTTTTCTGAAGCTCTCTTCTAAGCATAGTCTGTTAGAGCTATACTCCAGAATAAGCTAAACTCTGAGATGAAAAGAAGGCATATCCCAGAGGATCAGAGATAGGCTGCTATAGGGATTGAATTCAGATATCAGAAAGATTGTCTGGGTTGTTCCTCTTGCATCCCCTTCCTAGAAATCGTGAATATGTAACGGAGCAAGCCAGTTTTCAAAGCCAGTTACAGCAGCCAAGTATGAGGAGGCAGTGCTACAACGTAATGGAGCAAACTTTCCATTTGTATCGTTTTACTGCTTTGATCGTGCTGTTGAGATACTAGCTGCAGAAAAGGGGGTAACCGCAGCACTGAAACCTAGTATTCTCAGTGGTAGTATAATGGAATGATGCATGGGCGCTGTTTCTTGAAGGACAAATCACCTATGTTAGCTTGGAGGGTAGTGCAGCATGCTAAACCACGTCTTTGTCTTTAGAAACCAGGTAAGAATGTGGCTGCCATCATCCAGGACATCCACTCGCAGAGGGAGAGGGACCTGCTGCGTGAAGTGGACAGGTAAAGTTTCTCCATAGTTTGGAACTGAGATCTGGATAAGTGTAAACCTTCAGGCAGAAAAAGCACAATCTGTGTGCTTCCCTCTCCTCTCATTTCCTTTCTTAATGTTCATTTCACTTCAAATCATGGTAAAAATATAAGTGGATACAATAGTAGGTACAGAGCATGTATAATAAGATCAGATTGAAACTGTGCAGACTGAAAACAAATATGCATTTTCCTACCGATGATGACTCAAAAAAATGCACTTGATATGTGAAGGACACACTCTCCCTTAAGTGAAAAGCACGAAGGCAGGGGTGCTGCAAGACCTAGTGGGGAGGAGTCAGTTCAGGTTAACTGTATTTGGGTGTATGTCCCGTTTACCTGACTTCTGGACCTTCCAGCAAAAAATGGAGAGGAATCACAGCCCTAAAACTTCTCTTTTAAACTGGTGACCTTTGTCTCAGAGATGCCCTAGATGGCTGAGTATTAAGGGTACAGTCATCATGGTCATTGTAAAGGTATTAACATATTGTAAGCTTTTAATGCTGAACTCCTATGTGACGCTTTTAAAAATGAATGAATATATTCTTGACAGATCTGTGGGGATTAGTTGAGCTCTGTGGATATGACACTGCCTTTTCTCTTGCTCACTGTGTCTGCAGCTGTGCAGCTCATGTCTGTGACAGGCCTGGGGTCTCAGGTTCACAGTCCCCAGGGCACTCCTCATGTGTTTCCAATGTACAAGATCTTGGTGGACCACAGTGGATGAGCTGGATTAGTTACAGCTGCTTTTCCCCTCTACAGCAGGTATGGCACGGAGAGGCCCCGCTCCCGCAGCCCCATAAGCCGCTCCCTGTCTCCCCGATCCCACACTCCCAGCTTTACTTCCTGCAGTTCACCCCACAGCCCGATGGGGACGGGCAGGACTGACTGGGGAAATGGGAGAGAGTCGTGGGATCAGTCTCCATATTCTCGACGGGAAGAAGAAAGAGACAGCAGAGAATGGCGAGAGAATGGGGATGAGAAGAGGGACAGGACTGACATGTGGGTACATGAGAGGAAACATTATTCCCGACAGCTGGACAAGTTTGATTTGGATGAACGGATTGAAGGAGGCAGAGGGCACAGAGAAAAATATTTAAGGAGTGGTTCCCCTGGCTCCCTTCACCCTTTATCAGGGTACAAATCCAGAGAAGATGACTATTACCGAAAAACCTCCAAGTCAAAGTCTGACAAGTTTCAGAGGCAGCTGCAGGATTTACCTGGGAGGTCCAAAAGAAAGGAAGAGGCAAAGTTAAGGGAACGCAGGCATTCTTACAGCGAGGACACTGCCAGGGAGGAGGCTGCTGAACAGAAGCACAGCAAAGCATCCGAGGGCTCCAGGCAAAAACAAAGTGATAGGAATAAGGTGAAGAAAGCCGAAAAAGACCAAGAAGATGCTGCTGCTGAAGGCAGTGATGTGAAGGAAACCAAAGCTCCTGAGAATGAGGTAAATAAAGATCTTGAGCTGTATTTAAGAAGACAGCTGCTGAAGTAGTACATTTTGTGAACTGTTTTAGATCAGTTGTTGTGGTTGTGGTGCTGGTGACTTACAGTGTTTTGCCATGATAAAATCAGGGAACACAGGCCTAGAAGAAATCTTGGGAGTTCATCTTGTCCACCTCTTTCCCAGATCATGCAGACCTATGACACTCTTGCATGGTACATGGACGTTGTCTTTCTGTGCAAGCAGAGAAGCTTTGGGTACCCGGTGAAGGGAAAGGGGCAGACAACTGGAAACAAAAGCAAGGGACAACCTGCTGTCTGCATGCAACTTGTGTGTGCAGGGGCAATTGTCCTACTGCTCTCTCTTCAGAGTTGTACAGAGTACCCCATAGCTGCTCTCTCTGCATCCATCACCTCCTTCCACTGCCTGTGATATGGGTTGAGTTATCTCGGAATTAAGTGGTATTTTATAGGGATGCACAATACTTGCAGGACAATAATTCCCAGGACATTACAGGGAACTGGTGGATATACTGCTAAAATGAGGAACGAACTTTTAGTGAGGAACATTTTACTTTTGGTCAACACAACAGAACAATTAGTTTCTGTTGATCAAATGTCCCTACCTTCAGCTGTGGCAGGGATAATTCACACTACTCCCTTCAGTGTGCTGGCAGGAATCTCTTCCCATGGCAGAACCACTGAGTCAACTCACCTGTAAAATTATGGGATCTCAGGAGAAATAATCCCAGCTGGTAAAGCAGCAGTGTTTGTGGGCTTGATTCTCCACTGGGAAAAACACATGGGAACAGATCAAGATGCCTCATTTGCTCAGTCCCAGTAGAGCTCATGCTCATATCCCCACCCCATGAGGATCTTGTTACTGGCTCTTGGCCGCCTTTCCTCCCCCGGCCCCCCTGGTGATAGGCTGCTGCCATCCACCCCCCAGGGATGCTGGCACAGGAGGCTGCAGAGCTGCTTTGCTGACCAGGGGTCCGTCTCTAGCTTGTGGCTTTGTGCCGCCAGAGCCGTCTTTGGTTGTTTTTAATTGACCTTGTGTTTGCTCTTCTCACGTGGGAGCCAGTTTGGTGGAAATCTCTAGTCTTGTAACTCAGGTGGTCTCTGTAGCTGGCAGCAGCACTACCTCATGCCATAGATATGCGTGTCTGTACCACCTTTTGTCATCTTTCTCCTTTGGCTGGTATTTCACTGTGATGGATGGTTTCTTGGGAGGAGATGTCAGGGAGAAATGTCAGACAGCATCCTAAATCACCAGTGCTGCACACTCCTCTGCATGTTTTTCAAGTTAAAAATGGCTTTGCTAAAGGCATACTTCTCCAGGGACTGCTGCTAATGATCTATTTTAAAAGGAAGAAATATGTTTGAATGTTTTGAAGTCACACTTCTGTTTCGCCTCTCTTTTACCAAATGCCAGGTAGATCTGTGGTTTCGTTCTTCCAAAGTCCGAACAGTGTGAGCAGTTGCATTCTCAACTGATCTTACCTCAATAGACAAAATAGTTGAGGTCTTCTGCAGGGTTTTAATGCTGCTGCTCTCCTTACCAGGTCTGAGCCAACACAACAGATGTGGGTAGAGAACAGAGGAGCAGAGGCTGGAGATTTTAACTAATTCACATTCTCCCCGACCTGTCCTCCAGCCAATTCTATGATATAAATTACATCTAATTTTGTTTAAATGTCTTTTTCTTAATTCTCATTTTGTGCAGCTTTGCAAATGGAATCCAATTGCTGGGTCTTTTCCCACAACTCAGTTGACTTGCATAAACTTTAGAAATAAAGAATGTGACCTTGTGAGTGACTTTGCTTCCCTAAACCCAGAATAGAAACATACTAGAGCACCACTGCGTGTTGCTATACGTGTATATGTTGTATTTATTTTAGCTTGGAAAAGAGGAGCAAGTTCCAGAGAAGAGCTCACCTTCAGCTAATAAACAAGGAAAAGAATCTGGAGAAATCCTGGAAAACACAAGGCAAGAGAAGGTTGGTGACACGCTGTTGGTGCAGCTTCCACAACAAAATAAGTGAAAACCCAGGTTTGGTAGCACATTCTCCCCACTGAAATACTAAGCCTCCATGAAAGGCATGTAAAAGGGTTGTACAAGGGGATTGTCTAAATTAACTTGCCTTATCTTGACCTCTGCTCTAAGGGATAGCTTTTCCTGAAGTCTCCAGAACTCTTTTTTTAGTTGCTCTTTGCCCATGTACATTGCTTCACATGCATAGCCCTTGGCACTGGGAACTGTAGGTAACGTATGCCCAAGTGAAGAGCGGAACTTTGTGACACATGCCCCAGAATAAGAGATGTGGTCAGTTAGTGGAGAAGGAGGGGACCAATGGTGACAAATTTGGCCTTAGATGAGCTATAGATAGTGGCCTCTTCTGATTGTTTCTGGTTTTAATTAAAAATGTCTTTACAGCACCCCTGCTGCAGCATCGCAGTCAGGGACAGCAATGTCCTTGGAATTCCTCCAGCTTCATATCTGTAGGGTCATGGGTTGATAGTCAGATATGGAAGCTATTGATATCTCTTGCTGTAGAAAACTGATCTCCTGGCAAGAACAGTGTCAACTTCTGGAGTTTTCATGCTGTTTTAGGATTCTAGGAAGGAAAGTGTGGGAATGGCCAAATAGGAGGAGAATACATATTACTAATAGGTTATATGTGCACAATGACTCTGGGAGTTGAAATCTAAGCTACAAATCTAAGCTAAAAGTAACATTTACCATATAATTCTAATACTGTTGAGGCCAAGTATCAGTGCCTGAGTCCTGTAACTGCATGTATGGTGTATTTCAGGTTATGTACCTCGGAGTGTAACTGTAAAACTGAGTTTTCTTAAGGTATAGGCCAATTTCTGTGAACACAGTCCCTGGTAAAGGGCTCTTGCTGGTGGAAGGAAATGACTGCAGAAGGTAGCCATGTTTCCTGAGTCACAACAAGAATTTAAAGGAAAAAGTGAAAGCCACAGTGTCTGGATTGGAGTTCAGTATATTCTCATTGTGATGCCTATTTCTTGCCACCCTCGGATGGAGGTAGTAGAAAGGAAGAGGTTCATTACCTTGGGGATCACACAGTAGCATCAGTTGTGTAATAAAGTAGAACAGGTTACACCTTGTTCTACTGCTTACACAAAAGTGAGAAGCAGGAGGCTGGAGAAGCTGTAATTCCCAAGGCACTTACAGAATCTCCACAAAGTGAGGTTTATGTGATAATTTAAAAGTGATTGCTTGTCCTTGCGCGTAAGGCTTAAAACCACAACACCAAGACATATTGGTCTTTGAAATTAAAATACAAGAGGGGTTAGGCGTGGGCAGATCCAAGTTCTTCCTGGCTCCTGATGTTCACAGCCCACTGTTTGACAGTGATGATACCTATAATCACTGTTCTACGTCTTTGTGACAGGACCGAGATTGGGAGAGTGAAAGTGAGATAGAAGGTGAGACCTGGTATCCTACAAACATGGAGGAATTAGTGACAGTGGATGAAGTGGGAGAAGATGATTTAATTATGGAGCCTGATATAACTGAGCTTGAAGAAATAGTGCCGGTTGATCAGAAAAATAAAACTGCTTCAGAGATGTGTCCCTGTATGTCAACCATGTTAGAACTGAAAAATGATCACAGCCACCTAACCAGGAGTGAAGACAAATTTGCCCATAAAGCTTTAGAAGCAAACTTTAGATCTGCAAAGGACAGTGTGGCTTCTAGTGGCTGCCAGGATGATGATGAGGATGATGAGAATGATGATGCTGTAACAGAAGCATCAAGCCTAAATCTGGACCCTGAGCAGAAGCCAGAGGAATTGCAGGAAGACCAATCTGCTAAGGAGTCTGATCCCCAGCAGAAGGAAGGAAAAATTGATAAGAGCTCTGACACTCGTTTAGAGCCCGAAGATCACCATATACCTTCTGTTCATTTGAAAGAAGAGACTCTCCAGCTCTCTGATACATTTATAGATGATTACAAACAGATGGGATCACAGGGAGCTGAGAGCAGAGAAGCTATGGAAATGCTTGTTAAAAACGCTAGTGAAGAAACAAGACACGGAAGCCAAGACTGTCCAGAGGCCAAGGGTAAATACTGTTTCTTTCTCTTTAGCCCGCAGAGAGCCTTGCATGTTTTCTCTGACAGTGGACTGAAATTTATTGCTAACAAGAATAAATGTTGCTAATAGTATCAAGACTTGTCCTTGGAGCAGCTCAGTAAAAGAACCCCAGTGCCTTTCGCCAAGCTAAACCATTAGAGCCTTTTAGCTGAATAGCGTAAAGGAAATATGATAAGCAGCTTGCAAGCTTTCTGAAAGGCATAAGCTGCTATAATTGTCATGTCAAGGTTCACATGAGTTTAGCTGGACTCTTTCAGTGCCCTGCTAAATTTACTTTGAATTGTCAATGAAATGAGTGACAGTCTCTGAAGGTCAACAGAAATGTATCTGTAATGTCTGGCTGGCTCCTGGACAAGGTGGGTATTCTTACAAACTGTACTGAAGCATTACTAACATGGAAATCATCCGTAGATTGTTACTTCTTAGTCACTGTTCACGCAAATACATGCCTTTTGGTAGGAATTGCCTGATCATCTGTTAACTACCGCACACTGCCTTTAATATAACCGATAGGACATGCTGTGAGATAATGCCAATAAATGTAATCATAGCTGCCTATTGATATGTTAGCTGTCAGGAAAAAAAAAGGATCTTGAGCGTCTGAAAGTGAGTTCAGTTCCTCATCACACTTTCAAATGAAACTTGAGAGAATGGGCTGTGTATAATGAGGTGAAGTGGAAAACAGCATAGACCATGTTGGCCAGGAATGCTCTTTCTTGTTGCTGCTGGAGCCCATGTGATGGAGAAGGGGTTGTGAGCAGAAGCTGCTGGAAGATTTTTAAGGGGAAAATGCTGCAACATTTAATGTAAATGTCTGATTTTGAACTGACTTCAGTTTTCAATACTTACCTGTTTGCCCTGAACTCACCAGGCTTTGTGTATTTGGAGAGAACACTGCTGTGCAAACTCCCTGGGACTGGGGATGGCAAGGTTGGGTCCCCTGGGCAGCCAGCTGATGAAAGAGCTGGGTATCTCAAGGGCACAGTTACTTCAGTGTTTTCAGGATCTCACCTTCCAGCTTGCCAGCAGCAGGCCTGAAAACTCCAGGGGAGCTTGTGTTTCCCAAGTTTCTATCATGGACTTGATGTCTGCAATCTGCAGTGCAAGGCTTTAGGCTCTCTGCAGATGTAGCTGCCAGCTTAGAAGCCCAGAAATCAAGTGCAGTGGGACTAAAGTGGCCACAAAGGTTATCTCAAGAAGAGCTAGCTGAAGCTTGCGGGTTTTCCCAGGATCTCTGCTGCAGATTTGGGAGCCTGGAATGGGCTTAAAGTTAACTCAAAATCCAGCCAGCCAGGGGCAGTTGGGATTATTTTCTTTTAAATCATGTAATAGACATAATTAAAACAATGAAGAAAAATTCATTGTCATAGCCAGAAATTGCAGATCTTTGAACTACAGACTTGAAAGGCAGGAAGGATTTGTTTTGGGCAAAAATGTATTTGTTTTATGAGAAAATATATCCCTTATCTAGGTGAACTTTGCAATGCAATAGAAATTTTGTCAGGTAAGGGAACCAGTTCTTTGATGTAAGAACTGAAGAATAAGAACCAAACCAGTTTATCTGTAATCCTGTTGTTCTGTGATAACAGATTCCTCTTTTTTCTAAATAAAAGCAATTCACATGTTGGTAAGGGAGAGCACCTGTTATTTGACTGGCTTTATTTACCTCGGCAAAGCAAACCACTGTCTTCCACAACTTGAATCTCCTGCCTACGTCTATTAATGTCAGTAGGCAGGGACCAGCCAGCCCGTCCCAAGTGGCCAAAAGCCATGAGGCAGAAGCTACCCCTTGGATTGCTGAGGATGGGAGAAGAGTGGCTCCAGGGAGCAGATGGTAATGATGCTGCAGGGTTCCTGTAAGAGGAAGGTTTGCTCTGCCCACACAGCTCCTTAGGCAGTTCGGGAATTAGTTCTCAGCAGGTCCTGGTGGTCCTCCTTTCTCCGGGTTAGCACAGCTCCATCACTGGTCATGCAGTACCGTATGTGGTTATGGAGCTGTGGTCTGACCATGCTTGGGCCAGTATAATGTTATAGATCTGTGTAGAGGTTAAAACATGAAAAGAAAGAACATAACATGTGAAACTAGAAGTAGAAGAATGGTTTGCTAGGAGAAACAGGGCTGGCTGCCCCATGTAGTACAGCTGTTGGAGTTGCACTGAGCAAGACTGTTTTGTATGGAAAAACATTTTTTCCTGGTTTTACTGCATTTATAGATCCACCCAGTGTTTCCAAGAAGTTTACAAATGCCTCTTTAAGCTAATAAACTGTTTTTATTCAATACGTTTATTCATTTGTTAAGCAAATTCTAGGTACCTGGAAATGAGATCTCTGGAATACCCGGAGGTAGAGTCTAAAAGAAGGCATCCTCCACCAGGCTGGGAACAAGAGGATGTCTTCACCGAACTCAGCATTCCACTGGGTATGTTTGGAAGCCCAGACCACCCTCAGCCTGCAATGCTGCCCATTGCCCACTGCAATACCTACAGCTTCAACAAGATGTCACTTTAAGGCTACTTGCTGTAGTTACTTCTCAGAACAGATGTGAGGAGAATGAAGGAACAGGGTTTGTGACAGAGGGGTAGCCGTTGAAAGAAACAGGCTTTTGATGATAGATCATTGCTCATTTCATTCCAGATGAATGGCAGATGATAGCTGTTAATGTTGCTGATGAGACGAAGTAAGTTCTCTTGGACTATAGATGAATTCCATATGAAAAATGCTTAGTAATTTAAAAGTCTGTTATAAAACTATTGCTTATACTTTCAGTATAAGCAATATTATACTTTCAGTATAAGCAAATGTATTAGTTTTACTGTGCAAGCACTGGTCATGAGTAAAACACTCGTAAGAAGTGTTAAACCACAACAACATCCTAAAGTGCAATCTGTGTAACTTTAGCATGAATTTAATTCTAAGTACTATCGCTATTCTAGCCCTTGAGGATACACAGTGAAGTTTCCAGTCAATTTTATTCTTAAGATGGTACATTTTTAAATATGTGTAATATGTAAGAGAGAAGTGGAAGGTGCATTTGCAATGCACAGTTAAACTGCAGCTCAGTATTGCAAAACTAGGGAAATCAGAGAAGTGAATCCAAGGTTCAGCCTTCATATCTATGTCATTTAACTAAACAGAGACTTTTTCGTTGAAAGCAAGTTTATTGTGGAGGGGAAGGGTTTCAACTGACATTTTAATGTAATTCAGAATTTCTCAATAGGTGTGGAATTTGTGGTGCCTAGAACTGGGTTTTACTGCAAGCTCTGTGGACTCTTCTACACAAATGAAGAGACAGCAAAGACGAGTCACTGCAGAAGTACTGTCCACTACAAAAATCTTCAGGTAAAAACACCCTTGTGGATTGTGCATTAGATAGGTGAGCTGCAAAAAACTGGTTGTATTCTGTGGGTAGAATTCAGATAAAGTGGAACTCAGGTAAGCCAAACTTCTCAGTAGTTCCAATGTTAGCACACCAATTTCTCACTCTCATATCCTTGAAATCAGTTTCTGGATCATAAATAAAATGGGGACAGGTGATAATTTGATCTTCTCACCTTGTCACTAGCACAGCATGCAACTCAGATCTTTAATTCTCTGCTCTTGAGGGTCCCAGACGTTTCTATCACTGCGAGTGAGCCCACCAGCAGCCTTTCTTATTTCTTAATTTTGGGAGCATTAAACGTGCCACTTGCTGAATAATGTTGCCAGGCTTATTTTTGCAACAGCATGGATTTGTGCAGCATGTTTGAGCACGCAGAACTTGGTGATGCACAGGCTCTCCCAAGCATTTCCTGTGACCCACTGAAATCACCTCCCTCTGCTACACAACAGCACACAGAACACTACTGCTGAATAATTTCTATTAGGATATGCAGAAGCATGTCATTACTTGTATGGATTCCCTAAGAATACACTGTAAGCATATCAGACTTGATAAGAGCACACAGAGATCACAGGTGCTTGCAGTTCAATCAAAAGACCCCACCTTTATCACTTTTCAGTTGATAATATCAGTCATGATAGCATGAACATTAACTGCCCTGTGCTGAGGTCTCCTTAGAGGAGCTGGCCTTGCCTCTCGTATCTGGGAGTGCAGGGTGTGTACACTGCAGAAGACACTTTTGCTGGCATTGCATACTCTAAGCAAAAGCCATGAAGAGAAAAGCAAAGCTCTCCTCCTTTCTCTGATCCTTCCTTCTGACCATAGTAAATGCTGGAACACTGCTTCTCTTCAAGGAATAGCTATGTTCCTCACTAGCTGGTGGGCATTGACTTTTACAGTGACACTCAGAGTCAAGTAATTTCTCTGGGAGAATTTTCTTCCTGGCTTTCTTGAAGGTACGCAACTGTGATCACACAAAATGCTCTGGCTTTCAAAGACTGTGCCTGCAGAGCTGCCATGCTTGCTCATAATGGATCCTCCAAGTGTAAGCTTGAAAAACAGGTGCCCAGTTTGCATGCCTTTTTGGCTTCACACATTAAAATCCGGAGGGATCCACCAGAGGTGGCACCGCTCAGCACAGCCTGCGTATCTCATGCAAGTCTGTTCCAAAGCAGCTTGTGCTAATGCGAAGGTTGCAGCTCCAGCCCCTGCACCTGGCAACTGGTCCCATGGGAAGAAGAGAGATTTTGTTAAAGTCATAGAAAAAAAGGTCTAACTGAAACTGAATCAGTGTGAAAAAAACCCTCCTTTTCTCCCCATTAAGACATTCCACTTAAGTGCTGTGATGGATCTGTAGCACTGACTTGAGGTAGAAGAAAAAAGACCACAAAAGCTGTTAAAATTGAATCTGTCAAATATGGCAATGAAAACAGACTGTTCTGTTGAACTCTCCCTCTTACCTTACTAAATGGAGGAAGTGTCTTGTCCAACTTTTGCCCACTCAGGTGGAAACTCAGCAAATTTTAAGTAATTGTTCTGTATTACTAGAACACTTTTTATTTATAATAATGCTTACTTATGCAGTCTGCAAGAAATATCAGGTCTTCTATGATGATTTAATGGGTGTATCAACCAACACAAGAACTGTGGACTCTTGCTATACGTGAAGCTACAGCACTGCTGCTGCAGGCTCTCTGTTGTCTTGCCTACATGACAAATACCAATGTTCAGTGACAGACGTTGTTCCAAACACTGTCTTGGCCAGGAGTCTTTCAGAGTTGATTTGCTTTTTGTCATCATTTGCTCTTTTCATGTGGTCCTATTGGAGCCACATCCAAAATATATGTCCAATGTTTAGGTTTGAATGCAAAACCAAACAGGTTTTTTAGCAGTTTTTGTCCAAAAGCCTTGCTTAGATGATGGTGATTTTGTCTTGAAGTCAAACAGTCATCTTCATCTGAGGCTGGTGCCCCTTTCAGCAATCACTGAAAACAACTCAACTGTTTCTCTGTCAGCCTTGCAGACTTCTTTAACTTTCCCTTCTCTTCAGCGTAACAGATGAACTCCCCAGGTGGCGTTTGCATTTACAGATCCACTGCATTCTCCATATCCAAAAAGTCCATCATTTGGCCATCTCTCCCACCACTACCACAAAAAGCAGTTGGGTTCATCTGGTGTAAGCTACCTTGGCCACTCAGGGCAGCGCTTTATTGGGGTTTCCACTTGGCTTTATGCACTATTTATCAAAACTCGTACTTAAATGAAAAAACAGTTTTCCTTGATTGTCATTTTTCTATAAATGAATCTGAATGTTCGGTCTGTGAACTTCAAGACTGGTGTTTATGGTACTCATGATAAAGGTCAGCTAAAGGTGGTGGATAAACCTCAGTCTTATTTTGATGGGTAATCATTAAAAGCCAAAAATGCATGGCTTATCTGATCCAATGACAAGCATTAGTGATTTATTACAGTTCATGGTGTACAGATCACTTTTCCCAGCCTCCATGGACCCTGTATCTCTGTATACTACTGTAGCATTTACTCTGGCTTTCTGCCGCACGGAGTTTTCTACCTGGGGATAAAGACTTGTGAGACTTGTGTAATTTCCACAGCCAAATCTCTATATTCAGAGTATATTCTATATACTCTATATTCAGTCATCATTTTGTCAGAGGCATGCCCATTCATTAGCATTACTGAGTCCCTTTTCATATGTACCTTTTACACCCTAAACTTATATTTACATAAGACAGCCTGGCACTTAAGCTTTTTTACATCCATTTCTCATCTCACCTCTTCCCTATGGATGCCAAAGAGCAAACTGTAGTCTGGGGGAATCCTGCAAGTAGACAGATTTTTGCAGTGATGTGAGATGGCCTTTTCAAAACAAATCAAAATGAATAATCAGCTAGAAAAGAGAGATTAATGATCCTAATAATGTGCACATCAGTTATTCTTGCACATGGTATAAGTCACAAATAAGAACATCTCTCCATTGTTATGTGGGAATTTCCCATGTGAGTCTCTACACTAGCTGCTGCTGAATAAGCTTCTTTCCATCCAGTTCTAGGATTGTTGATCTTGAGTAAATATTTTGAGCATCATTTTCAGACCCACACCAGTTTGTCGCCCATTTTGTGTGCAGCTCTGCCAACTAAGAGCACTGCCAAAAGGCTGAAAACCTCACTGGTCATGTCTGTGTTTTTAAGTCACACTGAGTACTTAATACTCTGAAAGGCTTTATCTTAGAGAAACGCAATAAATGTAAATACTCTATGTGTGCTGCTAAATAGTGTTGATTATTACTGAGTTTGATTATTCCCTTGAAAGACATGTTCTGGTGCAAAAGGTGTATCTCTGAGCTGGACATTCTGAAAATACAATATTTGTGCTTTAAATTATGATTCAGGAACTGCATCTATTTTCTGACACACTGGTCTTATACTAGCATAATTCAGTTAACTCAGTGCAGTTAGTTCCTGCCCTATAGCATATGGGAGTAGAGGGTTTGTAAGGAGAAAAGATGGGGTCTAGTTACACAGACTGATAGGGAGTCGTGGTGCTCCTTGTTCTGTCACCAGTTCCCTTCGTGGCACAGAGTAAATCACTGAACTTCTCAGACTCTCCATGTATATTCAGGTTGGTTGCCTGATGCAGCTATATTTTCCGGCTTGAATTTTCACCAAAAATGAGGCTTCCGTGTGCTTTCTTCCCTTTTGAGATGCTGTGAGAACGTGAGAGCTCTGAAAATGCATTCAACGTGTTGAGTGTTTTCAGTTTTGGTAACAATGCTTTGTTTTTGATGTGATTGCAGAAGTATCTATCCCAGCTTGCAGAAGAGAGCCTGAAAATGAAGGAAGAAGGCAGCCCTCTGCCTCAGGACGACACTGGCATTGTTCCTCACTTTGCAAAGAAAAAACTATGATGTGGATGAACTGGAAGAGCCATAAATGAGTGAATGCTGATACTTTATTTTTTTTATTTCTATGATATAACTGTCAATTTGCACTGTACAGAGGAGGGGAAATAAAGAGCATGGAACATGCATCTATGCCCAGAGTGCCATTAAAAACCAAAATGCCTGAAACTGTTTCCCACGGTGAAGCAATGCTGGCATATCTGTAAGAAGTGGAGCAATTCTTTCTCACAGTCTGCGTGCTGGGAGTGGTTTCCTAGATTAAATCAGAATTCTCAGGGATTCTTGAAGTTTTAATTCTGATGTGACACATCAGGTCAGGCAGAGTATTTAGAAGCACTCAGCATCCTCCAGTGGACGCTGGAAGGAAAGGAGATGTGACTATAAATAGGCTTTAGTGTTGCTTAAAATATCTTCAGCCATTTCACTCATTGCCCCAGTGAGAAGTAGGATTTGCATAGGACATCTAAAGCCATTGTGCTAATACTAGTCAGTAGATGGCATAACATAAACCCCATCAGCATCCACCTCCATGTGTCTTAGAGCTTGGTGAATTGATGAAATGTTTGTGTTGTTAAGCACTGTGTTGTGCGAATACCAGGGGAGCCATAGTCTGTCCCAGGGACCTCATAGCCTGAGCCCAGCATGGCGAGAGCAATTTGAATGTGCTGACAGCTGACCTGCTCTGCTCTTCAGCATTGTTTGTGGTGTGATCAGGATGTTCTCCAGGTACCGCTCTGTTTGAAATGCTTCTTTTTGATAACTCTAAAGGGTGCCAACTTTGAGTCTTACAGACTTGAAACTCTCACGAGAGGCTTTTTAAGTGTTCGGACCATGTCTCTTTTAGACATTTTACTCAAGATCCTCGCTTTTGGGGTCTTTTTGTTTTCTTTCAAGTTTGCTTTTCCTCAGCTTGGCAACGCTGAATTTTCCTGGTTTTCATGGAAAGATGCCAGATTTTTAGTATTGTTTTTGTACTTTATTTCCCTGAATTTTTTAAGGTGAATACAACAACTGATGGCTCACAGAGCGCTGCACTGAGAACACAGGATGCACCAGCAGCTCTGGCATTATTATAAGCTATTGTTTCTGCACAGTTGTTGCTTAGTATTTTGCAGAGTCTCTTTGAAATGCACCGTACAAGTTTCTGGTTCATTTCAATAGGGCTTTGTGTAGTAAAGTGAATACGTATGCAAACCACTGCCAGAATTGATCCCGGAGTTATGCTTTTATAAAGTGCCCCACACAATCTAGACAGATGGGGATTTGCAGTCGTATTTTCACTCTTTGCCTGACCCTAGTATCTATCACAGTATGTTCTGTAAAACTGCTGGTGCTGGATGTCCTGTGTAGATGTGCAGAGGAACTAGTTTCCCAGAAGGGGAAGCCATCCCTAAGAATGACATGGATATTGCAAAGTGTGGCTAAAGTGCCAAAACTGCTTCCACCAAAGTATTCCTTCCATTATGTCTTGTGCCAGCAGCCATGCTCGTTCTCTGAAGTACCCTGTAGTGTGTCTCAGAGGTGCCTGGTGTTGTTGCCTGAAGCCCTGTTCCATTTCGAGGCCTATGCCTTCCACTCCTTTTTACCAGAGATGGGTTCAGATTTCATATTTGGAATTCCTGCTTCTTGCAAGCTCAGGGATTCTTTGCATCCCAGATTCAGATATGGCCTATCCGAAAGACAAGGGGAAATTAAAAACATTACAGCCTAAATCCTCCTTTGTCCAGACTTGAAGTATGTTAAGACTTGGGTCCATCTGTCATATAAAACAGCCTTTTTGTGTGTGTGTTTTTCTCTATGGGGAAGAAAAAATAGTAGTATTGCAAACCAAACCAGGTATTTCTGACTTCATGGGTTGGGTTTTCTTTGACTGTTTGTTTTTCACATTGCAGTGAAATTTGAGCACAGGGCTGTTAGGGCAGGAGCTTGTATTGCACGCTGTAAGATTACGAAAATGGCAGTAAAGATTGTGCAACTGTCCTCTAAAGCGCAGCTCTCAAGCTGGTCATGTATCGCCTGAATACGAAGTTCCCTTCATGCCCTTCAGCACAAACTGAGCACAAGGGGAGGAAATCACTACAAATGCAAGCATCACATCTTTGAAGCTAACCCTGCTATCAAACTGGGGCTCTCACTGGGCTAATGGGAGCTTGTTAGACCATGTGGTTAAGCTTAATTGGATGTGAGACATAGCTGACTGTATATCAAAGTCATATGCCTCCAGCAACTTTATCCCCAGGTAACCTCAAATGAGAAAAGTATCACTGTTATTATTCTTTATTTGTATTGCAAGAGAAGCTACAGGTCCACTGCCTTTATTATAGGCATGGCATAAATCCACAATAAAGACTTTCCCAGGCCAGAGAGCTTTAAATCAGACTTTCTGAAAACAGACAACAGGTGGATACAGGCAAGCAGGGAAAGCAGTAGGTAACCATGAGATCTTGACTGGCAGCAGAAGAATAATTAACATGAGTGTTTACCCAGGGGCTTATTTTTGGATGTGCGGGAGATGATTCAAACTCCTTTCCCCCTCTTCTGGTTCTGAACAGAGTTTGCTCCCATTATTCACAGCTTGCATATTTAACCTCCTTGGGGTTTTTTATGTGCCTGGTCAGTTGCATTAGACACACAAAATCGCTTCCTGAGAGACTGGGCTTTGGTACCCCTCAGTCTCCAGTTGCTTAAGTTTTGATCTCCATCCAGGTCTCCAAAAGCTGAAGCAGGAGTTGCCCTGGCTCCAGATAGCTTGTTTGGGTCATGGGTACAGGCCCTTGCTTGCCACTGAGGAAGGAGGAGGCTCCAGATGGCATCTCTGCCCTGTATAGTTTCCTCTTCTGGAGGTTGATGACTCAGGTGAGTGATGCAGGTGCAGTGCCCTGCCCCACAGACGTGATCAGACCCAGATGTTGGTGGAGGTGGTTTGGACACCCCATCCTTTGGGCTCTGTCCTGACACAACAGCAATCTGCAAAATCCTGGGTATGGCCAAACAGGCAATTCCCCTCCTGAAAAAGTCCTTTCTCCCCCTAAAAGTCAACCTTTAAAAGCAGTTAAAAGCAATACCAAGTCTCAGCGAGCTCCTAATGATCCCTCTGGTTTGCAGCCTGATGCACTTTGAGGACACAGAGTAATCTTCCCTCTCCGACAGGCCCATCATGCAATGCTGGCAGGCGCTCAACTCAACTTCTCTCTACTACCTGTTCTGCTGAGAAAGGCCCCTGTAGGCAGCAGTTACCTTTCTCAGCTTGTGTAAAAATGTGTTGTTTCTTTTGGTTTATTATATTTAAAATATTGATTTTTTTTTTCTAGTTGGCATAATTGATCATCACTATAATCCACGCTGTTTATTAATATATATATATATATATATAGCACAAAGCAGGCTCAGGTCTAGCCAAACAGATACTGATATTTAACAAGGAGCTTCCTTAATATACACAAACCATTTCAACACATCTCAACCAAAGATTGCACTTTTTAAATAGGTACTATGTTTTTCATCTTTGTAAAACCTGAATTGATCTCAAAGAGTCTTTAATGGCAATCTGCATCTTACTTTCTTTGAAGTAAAAAATGAAAGAATTAAATATTTGCCCCATAAGATTAGACAAAGTTTTATATTGGCTTCAACACTAAATTAGTGTTGGGCTGGTTGCATTCAGGGTTTTTCTATTCTCTAAGGATTAAGGCTGTGATTTGTCAAATTATACTTGAACTGGACCAGATGCACTATTTATTGAGCTTATATAATCTTGTTTATTTAAGTTTTAGCTTGTAAACAGTTGGAATTTGTTAGTACTTGTTTAATGATGTAGGAACTGTCACCAATATTAACTGATCTGTGTAACTGATTGCAAAGTGTTTCAGTTTGTGTTTCTTAAAAAGAAAGATTTTAATAAAGAGAATTATAAAGCATATACATTGGTGGGCAGTTGTCCCAGCAGCAACATGCTTCCAGCATCCCAGGGGACCTATTAAAAACCAAAATTAATGAAAGATGAAGGGTAAAAAAGGAGGGAGAAGGACAGAACATTTGCTTTTAAATATAACTTGTAGAAGTTGTGATTCTGACCAGGTAGCTCCTCCCGTACAGACTACAAGCGGTTGCCGATGCCCGGTGCTGGTGCTGAACACATCTCAGTGGTTCACTATGTAATTGTTATTAATGGCTATTAACCACTCCTGTTACTCTAGATATGCCCTCTCTTCCCTTTTCATTTCTGAATGAACTGGCCAAGCTCTCTGCCATTGGAAACAAGGGGGAGAAGGTGAGCTGCCTTTTCTCTATCTCCATCCATGCTGTCTTCTCATCCTTCTGAACTCACCATACAAACTCATCCCCAGTCAAGCACCTTCTCCACCTCATCTCAACCTAAGTGCCCCTGTCTGCCCATTTACCCTGTTTCCCTTGTGCTCTCCCTCTGCCTTTGCTGATTTTCTCTCTGTTTAGCAGACTGTCCTCCCCAGTTCCACAAGGACCTTTCTCACACTCTGGCTTTCTTCCTGGCTCACCTCCATCACCAGCAACCGGAGCTCCTGTGAGGAAATACTCAGCCTCTGTCAGGGTGACGTAAAGACATGCTTATACTAAACATTTAAAGAATGCAATGAAGACAAAAGCCAAGGGGAAACTCCACCACCAGCTTTGATGAATTCCCTCAGCGGAAAACATCAGGAGGAGAACTGAGACAAGGCAACATCCAGTCGGGTGCAAGGCAAGGCAAGACATGGGCCACCATCAAAGCACGAGCTATGCCCCCCACCAAATGCTAAGGGAGGTAAATGGGCCTGTTTGCCCCACTGGATGGGCAGGGTAATGGATCATGGGCAAAAAGACTGGCAGTCAGGTTTTCTGACTCTGCAGTTCACTAAAACAGTGCTTTAATTGTCTTTTAAGTAGACATTTTGCAGCTGAAGCACACATGTAATGTATTTTAACCACAAACGGTTTCAGTTCTTCTGTCCTGGATGCTCTGAAACCTTTGTACATGGATCTTAATACCATCTCCTCACAGCTGTGAATCTCTAAAAATCAGGCAAATCAGTTTTATAAGCATTAACTTGTCATCACATATCCATAACAAAAAGTAAATCCAAACTGTGGTGCTCAAAGCACAATGAATTTCCAGTCCAGATTTTGTCACACTGAATTTTCTTGGTGGAAAGGAGAACTCAGGTGTGAAAGACTTCACAAATGAAAACTATCCTGCACCCAAATATCAGCTTGGCCTTTAGACACAAGGCTGTGACCAGCGTCACTTGGACAGCCAGGCTGTAGCCCAGCATCCTGCCTGACTCCCCTCCTTAGGGAACAGGGCTGTGCAGAGAGCTGGGGACAGTGCTGCCTGCTCTGGATGAGGCCACTGTGGGCTCAGCCATGGACACACCTCCCTGATGCAAGCAGGGCCAGGCTGATGGGCAGCTTGCTGCACACAGCAGGCATCAGCGTG
Source organism: Psilopsiagon aymara (assembly GCA_024733675.1). Classification (NCBI taxonomy): domain Eukaryota; kingdom Metazoa; phylum Chordata; class Aves; order Psittaciformes; family Psittacidae; genus Psilopsiagon; species Psilopsiagon aymara. The sequence goes on along the minus strand of JANRGW010055033.1, from coordinate 11,619 downwards.
GCATGAAGCAGCCTCCCTCCGCCTGCTCTGCAGCACTGGTACAGCCCAGGACCCTGCTGTGTTTGTGCAGGTGGCAGCGAGGGCAGCCCCAGAGAACAGGTTTGCCTTTGCTTACTGTTCTCTGCCAATCTCTGCTTATCTGTGTCAATATGTTGAGCACTTCCTGTGTGCTTGGCTTGCCTGATGCAATGCTTGACGCCATGGGAGTATGCAGTATGTATTTGTGGAGGAGAAGTTCCCCCTGTTATGGGAAAGAGGGGGACTGGACAAGGACAAGGGATTCTCCATGTAACATCTTAGTGGGACTGGGTAAAACAGTGCAGCAGTAAAACAGATCTCGCACAAAAAAAATATCCATGAGACTCAGCCTTCTCATTGCAGGGCCTGAGATGGCCTTACCAACATGGTGGCCGGGAATCCCATCCGCCTCGCCTCGCATATCACACCTTCTCCTTGCTTGCCTTCAGCAGAGCTACAGTGTGTTACCGTGCTGGCAATCTGCCCTAATCTTTATGAAACACACAGTCTTGTACTAACCTAATATATTCACAGCACCATGGAAACGTGACTCCCAGATGCTGAGGTGAAAGAAGCAGAGGTAATTTCAATCTCTCCCTTCCTAGCTATCCCCTTTTACTGCCATCAAGAGGCTTAGGAGGGCCCGGATGGGCATCTCAGGGGCTTGGGAGCAAGCAGGGGAGGGATGGGGCCACCGGGATCTGTCTTCCACACTGGGAAAATGGTTTTCTTAGGGCACATCTCCACGCAATTGTATCAGCCTGCTGCAGGGTGAGATTTCGACTCAGATGCCCAAGGTGATTAAAGGCAGTCAGGGGCCTCAGTTCACACTGAGATCATTCTGGTTAAAGGGCTGTCTGTCAGGAGCAGTGTTCAGCTACCTGAAGTAGCTGCATTTAAACTGAAATAGGAGCATACGTCAGTTTTTAATTAACTGGGTCAGATCTGAGCAAGTGGGCATGTCCAAAAGCTCTTTGTGAACTAGAAAGCTGCGTGGGACAAGCTGAATCCAGCCTATTAAACGTCTAAATAATTGCCAGGCAGAGTCTTGGCCAATATTCCTCAAGGTAAGACAGTAAGTATCAACCCTGGGTCAGAAGGCAGCTTTTCCAGCCTGATTTCTTCCCAGCGCCTTAGAAATGAAGGTTCCTATTTATAAGCTGTCCTCCCCTTATTCCTGAGCCTTGTTTGAGGACATGCATATTAGCTCCCGCTTCCTTAAACACCATCTTGATGTCTTTAAAGGACACAGGAAGCATGTTTTGTTTGTGGGTTTCTTCTCTGGCTGGGCTGTGTTTGCATTGCAGCTAGTTTATCTTTGGCAGATAGCAATGTGTTCTTGGCAGCAAACACGCACCTTGAGCTCAGGGGGTGTAGCCACACCATGTTTTGCACACCTGCAGTGGGGAACTAGGGGAAATTTGCCTGTTTGTATCACAGCTGAGATGTTAAAACCAGTTTCACAGCAGTGCTGTTACTGCTTTGGAGAGGCTCCAGCTCCCAGGAGCTGTGCAGAGTACATGTGTGCATCACAGAATCACAGAATGGTTTAGGATGTAAAGGACCTTAACATCACCCAGTACCAACCCCCTGCCATGGGCAGGGACACCTCACAAAGACCATATCGCCCAAGGCCCTGTCCAGCCTGGCCTTGAACACTTGCATAAGCAAGCCTTGTGGTGCCCCATGTGGACTTCAGCAAGGAGCAGCTGGCACTCGGACGTACTTCACCAACATTACAATCACAAGTAGTATTGTTTGGGTGTGTGCTCAAGCTGAGTTTCTAACCTGCTTATTTACCCTGTTCGCTGTTACTTCCTGTAATGCTCTCTGTGTAAGTATGAGCTGTGCTGGCAAGCTCGCTGCACTGAGGCACACACAGGGGCTGGTATTGGTGCTCCCCAAGGTGCCCTTGTAGGGTCTCTGGGAACAAGGCAGACCTTAACCAAGTGTGCTTGCAGCAGATTTGGCTGAGTAAACAGAAAGTATGCTGAGACCAACAGGAAGAACAGCCCAGGTCTGTCCTGATGCTAATGGGGATCAACACCACTCCAGCTGGACTACTCCAGCGCCTACTACCATCTGATTGCAATTGGGAAAGATTAACTCAGTTAGGAGGATTTGCTAGGTGTTAGTCTGCCAAGAGATCAGCAAGGCAGCCAAGATGCTGTAAATGATCCCAGAAGCCTTCTCCTTTATTTGCCTCACAAATTTACCTTGTTGGAGGTGAGAGTTGGGGACAAAGGGTACTTCAGTGACACAGGGTAGGGATTTGCCATTGGATGTCCCCTTCCTGTGCCAAAAACAGAAGGAAGCTCAGCTGCTGTAGGGGTGCATGGAGACCTGGCAGTGCCTTGTGTGACTGATGCTAGGCTGTGTATGAAATGGACCCAAGAGGTCTGAAATGAATGGGTAGGATTCTGTTCATGGGTATTTCCCACCAGCAAGCTGATGTCCCTGTGACTGCATGTTTCTAGGCTGTGAGTTACCTGCTCCTCTGCTCTTATCTTCCTATAAAGGCAGATGCTGCTGCTGTTCTGTCACTGGCATGTCTCTTCCCAAACCCCCTCCACGGGGTGTGATCCCAAAACCAGAAGTGAGGTTGCATCGAGGGCTACTTGAACTTCAAGGTAAGTTAAGTACCTGTTTAAAACAGCATCAGGTGCAAGCAGAGCGAGAAAGTGAAATTAATGTATCCCATCAGAAATAGAGTTTGGGTACATTCCTCCTATGAGCTGCTCCATCTCCCTGCACTCAGGGCATGTCTGCACCATGGCAAGGAATGGTATGAACTCACTTTCATGAATTACTTCTTGTCAGCCAAGCAAAGTGGGAAGCAAACAATGTTTGATTAAACCACCATGCAGGTGGTCTAGGCGAGTGGATGTTAGCTCAGAAGGAGGTAGCTGACACACTAGCACCTCTGTGGTATCTTGATTGCTTGTGATCTTGCAAACATGCCTGAAGATGCAGACAGTATAAAACAGAGCAGTGCTTATGAGGTTTCTGAAGCTCAAATCTGCTTGTATTGGGTTCTGGAAGCTTTCAACAAAGACCACCCACTGCAATGAAGAGGAATCCTTTTCTGAAATGCAAGGGACCAAGACACAGATTCAACCTCTTCCAATCATAGAATGATTGAGTAGTTAGGGTTGGAAAGGACCTTAACATCATCTAGTCCCAACCCCTCTGCCATGGGGAGTTCTATGCCCTTTGATGATCTTGTGGAGCCTCTGAATTCCTCTTGACCTACAAGAGGTTTGCTACAGTGCAAAATGAGTTCCTGGAGCAAAAAGATCCTCCTTTCTGAGCGGATATATGCCACTGAGGCTCCACGTCTTCCATCTTTAAAGATGCATCCTTCAAGGTGAGTGTTGTCATAGGCTGCTAAAAGAATCTTTTCCCACCACTTTCCTCATGTCAGCATTTCTGGAGCACCGGTGCGTTGCGGCTGCTGTTGTTATGTAAGGATTTATGAATGGCTGCAAAGTTCAAAGGCATACTGGCAACCCCAAGTCCCAAAAAGCCAGAGTCAGCCCGAGCCCTGCCCCGTTTCCCAAGAAGTTGTTTGCCAACTATTTCTTTTCCTGACTTTTTTTGTTACTAGCCCACAAACTTTAGGATCTCTTTATTCACCTCCCAGCTTTTTGAGCATTTAGGTTGCGCTGGTTTCATGCTTTCAAACCTTTCATCCCCAACCTTGAGGGCTAGGGACATACTTTGTTTATAAATGAAAATTGCAATTCCCTTGTTGCAAGGAGCTGGGATTTTAGGATATATTCCCCAAAGCATAAAAGTTGTGATAAAATCACAGGAGTTGCCAGCAGTGCAACAGAGTCTCCTCTGTTTGGAAGAGGAGGCACTGGGCTGCAGCGAGCTGCCAGCATCACTGGCTAGTGTTAGTGAGTCAAAATGAAAATAACACTGTGCTTAAACATCAGCTCTGCTGAAGAAGATAACCTCATCTGCTTCTCGCTGCAGTGCTTCACAAAAGCGCTGCCTTTGTAATCCTCTGGATTAGTGTCCACACGCAAACTCTGCCCCAGAAGGCCCCTGCACCCCTGACAGGGCACATCTGAAAGTATAAAGCCCTCTCTGGGATGCAGAGGAGGCTGGTGCCAGCCCGGCACCTCCTGGGACACGTGGCTGTGGCTGCATCCAAACCAGGAGCATTTCAGCCCAAGTGATCTTCCTTTCTTCCCTCTCCTTCCTCTTCACTGTTGCTTTAATTTCAGTGCCGTGCTGCCTTTCACGTAGCCCCCCTCAGCTTGAATCAGATCCCTTTTGTCTGTGCTGTCAACACAGCTGTTTAAATCCCTTCCCCCAAATACCCCTGCTTTCCAGAAAGCTCCTGCCCGCGAGCGCCAAGTGCTGTTCTGGGCTTGTGGCTTTTTGTCAGGTCCTGGGCTAAGCTCAGATTCCTGTTTGGACCAGCATGAGGTCAAAATGGAAACTAGCTCAGGAAAATCCTCCACTTCAGCAAAGCCTGATGCTCGCTGGCTGCACGCTGGTGGCTGCCGCAGCGCTCCAGCCTGAGACTGACGAGCAATGCGGAGCGAAGCGAATGATTAGCGTTATTAAAAATGCTTTGCAATTATACAGCACCTTTTCATCTGGAGATTTCAAAGCTTCGTAGCACTCACACAAAGTTACTTATTATTCCCAGTGTTTAGCAGAGTCAGGAAACGCAGGAAAGCAGCTAAGTGACTTGCCTTAGGTCATGCAGTAAGTCCGCGTCAGATGGGAACTCGGCCCTGAAGTGCTGACTTTGTGGCTCATGCCCCAGCATGAGGACACACCTCACCCCCTCCTGTGCCAGCAATTTGAGGGTGCAGAGGAGGGGGGGCGCTTGGCCCACCAGAAGGGTGAGCACCACAGTTCCTAAGCAGCACCACCATTCCTCAGCCTTACTCCTTCCCTTGGGAGCCTCATCATGCATGCTGCCAAGGGGCTGTTGAGGGATCTGTTATGCCTGACACTGCAGTCCAGCTTGTTACAGCACAGAGTGGCCAAGTCCATGGCAGACAACAACCTGGAGGGCAAGCTGTGGTGTGGTGTGCCCCTGGACTGAGAATCATCACCACAGCCCCCATCTCCAGCATGCTCCATCTAGCTCTCTGGTATACACATGGGAGACTACAAGGACTTTCCTTGTCAGGGGAGATCTCTAGAGCCGCTGCAACCTTGATACTCCAGAACACACTGGGCAAGAACTGGTGATGACCAGAGGTGGTTGTGCTTTTATCAGCAGTGCAGTCACACTAGCCAAGCCCTGGCTACACGGAAGGTGCAGCAGCACTGATTCCCTCCAGACCTGGTGGTCCAAGCCTGCCGAGGAGCCCAGATGTATGTGCAGACACCTGCCAGGAGATCAGAAATACATTCCTCTGTATTGTTAGGCTCTGTGGCTGGCTCAGGTGGCTGAGGCACTGGGTGCCAAACCTCTGTGCCTTGCAGCAAGAGAGCTGAGAATGTTAAGCCCTTGCACACTAACACTCCTCTGACTTCAGCACAGTGCTGGGTCTCTGGGTCAGTGTGTCAGCAGGGACGAAAGCAGGAGAGGGTCCTGAAGAGGAAGAATGAGAGGAGACAATAAGAAAAAGTGGATGTGAAACAGGGTGAAGAGAGGCAGGCACAGCTCTAGACCTCACTGGCTTTGGCTGAGTCTCCGGGCCTTGCTGAGGTAAAACCCCTTTGTGGTGTTTTACAGCAAAGATGCCTTGAACAGGTCTATTTTTAAGGTTAAAAAAACCAATATTTCTAAAAAGACCAACTCAACCACTTCAGCCTTTCCAACGTGTTGCTGATTTTTACTCTAGGAATACCAGGAAACTCCACTTTGGCCAAGTTTTTTCCTAGCAGAATTGAGATGCTTCAGGTTTTTAATGATAAACAGTACCCTGCTTCAAATGTTATATGCCTGCAATCAAGGCAGGCTTGGCTGATACAGCTTCAGACTTCCAAGGTTTGTATTTAAATATATTACAGGAACTAATCCATATAGCCAGCTCTCCTTAGGAGCTCCAGGATTTACATGTCTAAACTTTAATACAATGAGATTCCAGGATTGGGGATAAAACTCTAATTAATTAAGCACAACTTCACTGGGGATAAAACCCAGGCAAGGGGGAAAACCTGAAGACAGAGGCTGCAGGTTGAATCATTTCAACCTCCGAAAAGATACCAAGAATGAGCACTCATCACAAGGAATCATTTTAAAAAGCAAAATATCCCACTGGGTGTAAAAGCTAAGTCTCAAAATTGAGTTGGGGTTTTGTCTTTTAAAGGATATTAATAAAAATGGGAAAATGCTTTTCCTGGCTGTATATGGCTGAAGAAAACACAGAGGAAAAAGAGAGATTATATGGGATAGAGGTTAATGTGTATTAGGTATGTGCAAAACCCAAACTCATGCTTTGCCTCGACTTTCACTGAGGTTGTTAATCATGTGGCTGCAGATGAGAAGGATAATGGGATGGGGGTATGAAAATATTCATGGTCAGGATAGAAGCAAATCTCAGGGCTCCTTCCTGCACTTAAGGCAGAGGAACGGGATGATCCGCATGCCAGAGCTCTGGAAGAACTGGCCTGATGTCTTTAACAGGTCCCTCAGTCAGGGAGAGGAGCACAGTGAACCTGTACAGAAGTGAACTGATTGGGACAAGAACAGGCATGAAAGTTTCAGCTTAATATGGAAAGCTTCAGAAAAAATGGTGAAGCAAAGGCTAGCAAAAGAGAGGGAGGTAAATGGCATGAGATTAAATGGGTTTATCAAACCCATTTATCTTTCTTGGGTAAGGCAAGCTGCAAGACATTTGCTTAGTGAAGGAAATGGGGTGGATCTCGCCTATCTAGACTTGAATTGCACATTTCATATGGTGCCATGTGGAAAAGTCTTAAGAAAAGGGAGAAGTGATTTAGCACAAGGTTTAAACCCCATAAAGATCTGCTGTGAGAGCAGCAGACGGCTGTCAGGCTGGAGGGCACTTACCAGGGGCGTATTAAACATCACTCCTGGAGATCTAGTAAAGTGCTTTTGTAAATGAGCTTGGCATTTATGATAGTGCGGAACTGGTGAAATTGCTGATGACAGAAAATATGAAGCAACCTTAGGACAAAGGAGGCTTGGGATATTACACAGAAAAAAGTAGTCAGCAGCAGAAAGTGGTGGTCATAGGCACAAATGGCTGAACCCTTTCCTACAAGCTAGTTGACAACTCACACTTCGATCACCAAATAACGACCTGCCAACACAGTGGAAACATGAAGCAAGAAATACAGTCGTGAGAGGCAGCAGGAGAGGTGCAGCCCAGGCTGCAGCAAAGGCTGGATGTGCTTCAGGAGAATCTATCTCGCTGCATTTTGCAAAGAGAATGCTGAGAGAGGGAGGATTCCTCTCCATTAATACCCCCAGGAAAAGAGAGGGAAGAGCTGAAGGTGTGGAGGGCCGGTGCTGACACAGAAGACATGATCAAAAAGAGACATCAGAAATTTTGGATAGATCGTTACTAAGCTTCTGACAGTGTGGTTCTGGAATAGCCCCCCCATTGCAGGCATGCACGCAAAAATATTAAATCACTGAGGATGGAACTTGGTAAGTTTACAAAAAGGATTATATCACATAGTTCCTGTGATGACAGGAGATTGGTAGCACAGAAGTTTCTCCCAGTCCTATGCACAAAGGTAACTATTCTGTAGCCCTGTCAATATAAATATAGAGCATGTGATTATACACACACAAAAAGCAGGCACATGATTTATTAATCACAAGACCTCAGCTTGTCAAATAATAATTACAAGGCAATAACACACCTTGTTTTAATAAATGGTTCCCTAGGATTTTCTCCCACAGTGAACCAGTGAAAAAGGACAATTATTCAGAGGTAAAGGCGGTATTTCGTGTTTCTGGTTGTTAGCTCTTAAATGAACTCACTGTCTAGATCTCTTAAATCAAGCACTCCCATTTTTCTGCACATTTCACAAGTTCAGCCCTTTCCAGTAAAGCTTCTTTTCAGATGCGTGGTTGCCTTTTGTTAAGGCAAGAATGAACAGATGACAACTGCAGCACAGAGGAGACATGCCTGGAACAGTTTTACAGAGCAAACCCAATTCTATCACTTCTGCCAGGAGAGTGTACTCAGAAATGTGAAGAAGGAAAGCTTTTTGTGCAATGTGAGGGGCAAGTCGTGGAAAGCCACAACAAAGACAGGCAAGCTGCAGTTTGGGAAAGTGTTATCCAAAGCCATCACCGTGGGTGACACTTCAGTCTTCACGTTCAGGCAACCATATGGTGATCCCCTTCCACCCCTCTGAAGGGTTCCCAGTCTTGACAGGCACTGTACATGCAGGTCAGCAGCACAGCCCCGTTCCCAGCTCACGGATGGAGCTGCAGGAGGATGTTCAAAAGCAACTCTAATTACAGAGCATTAAAAAACAGCAAAGGAGTGATTTACTATCCTTTCAACCCGGGGCTGACGCTGCCTGCTGAAGAATGGGATTGCTGCGCTTGCAGTTCATTTTATGAAGGCACCTTTGCAGAAGATGCAAAAATAAAAGTAGGCTGAAGGAAGAGAAAGCAGAGGGCCAAGAAACAGGCAACTGAACAGAGCAGATTGATTTAACAGATACATTTTTTGCCATGTGCATTATGTGTGGCAATTTATATTCCAAGTGTCACAGTAACAGACTCGACTGTAATCAAACAGCACTGCTGAGGTGTCAGGAGCACAGATGCTGCCTATCGAAAATATTTAAAACAGAAAGTAAAACTTTGAGAAACCCACAGTGAGGGGAGCGCAATGAGAATGATCTGCGATGTTTCTATCCCAACACCATTTCTCTCTGCTTTTCTCTGCTCTCTTCTGTGCTGGAGGTCGGGGACCTATGTGAGCCACGGCAGCTGCAGCTCAGATAAACCTTGATGAAAAGGAAAGGCCAGCGGCAAACTGGCGAAGGCAGCCTGGAGACACCCCGTCTCTATTGTGCACTGGAGATTGGATAGGGGGAAGGGCTGCTCCACGTGTTTTGGGGGACTTCAGCCAATGGATTCCTCCCCTGGGTGTTACAGGAGGGCTTGGCCAGCATGTGAAAAAGGGAGGGGAGAGTTTGAAAACAACCCAGCAGGCTCTAAGGAAGGAAGGCAGCTAGAAAGTGACCTGCTCGCCTCCGTGCAAGCATTCTGCTCCAGGTGACTGGCGGTGTTAAGGGTGGGAGCTGCTGGCGGGTCCCCCTTGGCACAGGTTGGTACGGAGGAGGTCCTGGGTGCAGGTAACCCCGGGATGCAGGTGTTGGGGAGAGGATGTTGAGCTGCACAGCCCGCATGGGTTGTCTCGAGCTGCAGATTGACCAGAAATCGTCAAAAGAGGGTGGTTTCTTTTTCTATGGGAGGAGGAATTCTGCTCTTTCGTTTTTATGGGAATTTTGGTGGTATGTTTGTTATTAATATGGCTGGGGGAAGGAGGCTAGGAGAGAGGAAGCAGGGCTCCACAGCTCAGAGATCAGCATGTGATCAGCTGTCTTTACAATATTGCAGGCGGTTTTGAGGTTAGAAAGGCAAAAAGGTGATATCTTTGAGCAGACTGGTTGGTAACAATGGAAAAATACACATAATCTCTCATGCACATCAGACCCTTTTCAGGTCACAGTGTTTTACAAATCAGATAGTATGCATAGTCAAATCTAGACTAGATTTTCAGTGATTGATAACCCAGCTGCTAACAGAGAAATTCAGTAGAAGAAAGGAAAACCACACCATTTTCTTATCTGGAGGTATGCTGGATGGTTCAGGGGTTTTAATCTTCTTTTGATAACTGACACAGCTTTTGGGCCTCTTGGAATTGAGCCAGTCTTAAATTTTTCCAGAAAATCCTTTAGCAGTTTTCCACAGTACTTTAAAATGTATAATCGGCATGATGCACTGATTTGGTATTTTGTGTCACCTTCTCTTGTGCAGGTTTTGGTTAGTTCTGTTTCAGTTTCTCTGCCACCTATTTCCTCTTCACTGAAAAACATTTGTAAAGCCCCTTTTCTGCCTTGCAAGGGAAGCTGGATACCATGGTCTGTTTGCTTGGTATGTGCAATGGAGGTGCATAGAGCAAATGAGATATTATGTTTTGATTGATGGAGAAACAACATCTTTTGAGGCTGCCTCTAGGTTGCATGTGAAAGAAGTCCTGTGTGAGCATGCTGAAGTGTCCTGACTTGAAAATGCCTGCAACTTAGTGTCTTCATGAACAAGAAAGGTTTTCTTTCTGTCATTTCCCTGATGGGCAAAGGATTTATCATTAGAAATACAGCAACTGTGCTGCACATTCTTTTAACAGATCACTGTTGGTTTAATTCTTAAACCAAGTTTTGATGATTCATGCAGAACTGGGCCAGTAAATTAAATCAGAGGCTCTTACACAGGGAGTTTGGCTCTTATTTCAGTCAAAAAGTACACAGATTTGGAGTAAATTAATACTGGAAAAAATATGTAAAAATACTATACAATTCAAGCCATAATCTATTAACTGAGGAGGATTCTCTTGTTGGCAGTTGAAATATCCTATGGTGCTAAAGTACTAAAGCAGAAGGGATCTGTATTTGCTTCCCTCATACCACTGGACTGCTATTGCTTGGCCTCTCCAGAGTGAAAAATTACAGCAAGAAAACAAAGGGTTATCTGCGTTTTTAGGAGAAACTGTGAATGGAGGCAAAATACATGAGGATGCAGGGAAACTCTTGTCTCTAATTAGGTGTCTGGCCTCAGGGGGTTCATATAGAATAAACAGGGCCAATGTAAACTAAACTAAGGCAGAAAGTTGGGAAGGTTGTAGGTGGGTATGGCTGCTTTAGCTGAAGCTGCACTGGGTTTAGGAGTTCCAGCAGTGTGGAAGGTGGCTGCAGCACATTGGATTGCCTGGACAGCAGGTATCCTGTTTGCCAACTGTGGGCCTGTTGCAGTGTTTCCCAGTCCCCCTGCCCAAACCCCTGTCCTGTGACACCCCATGAAGAGAATGTGTGAAGAGAGAGCAAAAGGCCTGAGATCCCCACGTTAGCCATGCAAAGAAGAGGTAGCATGTTATTTCTATGATGGTTTTGGTGCAGAAAATAATCTCCTATTAACAGAGGAGGACATGATGCTGAAAGGGCCATCAGGGTTTCCTCAGGTCTGTCACTGCAAACACCCAGACATCCCCTCACAGTTCTCTCACATCCCGGCATTCATCGTGTCAGATCTGACCTAAAACCGGTCAAAGGCGTTTCTAATTGACACTACTGAGCTTCCTGCAGGTTAAGAAGCCAGGATATGGTGACCAGGCACACTTTTATGGGCGGACCGGGGTAATGTACAGGGCAATGGTAGTCGCGGGTCCGGTGCGTGCTGGACGGCCCCAGAGGACACTTCCTCACACACCTACACAGCGTAAAGCAGCTTCATTTTAACCAGCAGGTACCAAGGGCCCACAGGGCAAGAGGAGGAAGGAGCCAAGCCTCGCCGCTTGTCTCACGCTCCCCGCCGCACCGAGGGACCGCATCCCCGCGGCGGCCGCGGTCCCCTCCCCGCAGGAATGGCTCCTTCCGCCCCCCGGCCCCCCCCGCCATGGTTTCGCCCTCTCT
>JANRGW010055029.1:0-30789 GCA_024733675.1 Psilopsiagon aymara | reverse complement strand
GATTCTCCTTCCCATCCCTCCAGGAGCAGAGGGAAGAAAAAGGGGGAAGTAAGTGAACAAACTGCATGGCTGATTTACAGCTTAAACCACGACACCCACAGAGCAGCATTGTGCAGATCCTCATTCCAACTTCTTAATGATGCCCTTATAGGTACTGGAGGGTGATCAGGTACCTCCAGGAGAACCATTTATATACTGCACTATTTATAATACATAATACTGTAAATTCGTTTTCACTCTCCTAATTCAGCTGTCCAAAGCAAGAAGTGACGAGTGTGTTTTAATAAACCCCCCACTATTATAAATTTGCATGAGTCTGACAAGATTTGAGATAATTCTAAACAGCACAATACTATAACACATGAGCACATAGAGAAATGAGGCCTACTTGGCTCTACTTGAAAAGCAGAAACCATTAGTGCTGATATGGAAGTACAGTAACGTATCTATGTTGCTTTTGGCATCTAAGTTAGCTTATTGAGGGTGCTCTCCCTCTCTGAAGTATTGTGCTTTCCTGATCAAAAGCAAGTTCAGGATAAAGATATGATTTAGGCCAATCTGTCCTAAATTTTGTCCAGAATCAGAAATGAAAAAAACATTTCAATGTAAAGAAATTTTTTTCAGTATATCATTACACCTCAACACTGTTTCTTGTGATAGTAATAGCATTCGGAGCATTATATATTTTTCACTACATGCAATTATCAAATAATATAAGCTTATCTTGACCATAAACTCAGGCATTTTATAAAATAAGAAAATCACATCATCCTTCTTGCTTTGTTTGTAAACAACACTCGTTGCTTTTGCAGTTAATAAAATTTGATATGTTTTATCCAGTTTTGTCTTTTACATTCAGATAAAACCAAAGTACGTTCCACAGAGCTGTGAGTTAATTTCAGTATGTAGAATGACAGACATATATGGATTGAATGATTTGCCTTGGATTTTGTAGCAATCAGTGGCAGAGCTGGGGGTTTAAATTAATATAATTTTTGCTACTTCTGAACCTTATACACAGGAAACCTGTTACAGAAAACTAATTACACCAAGTTGGATATTCAGTGGCATCACGGCAGTAAACTACTCCAAGGGAATTATGTTGTTTAGAAGGAAGATGATAACCTCATGCATCAAAACCCAGTATATCAGGATGGAATGAATAATGTAAAAGAGTGAATTATAATATGCTGTCTCACTGAATTGCTGCTGTTGCTCTTATTTATTCTGTGCCTTCTATGTATATGTTGAATTCAAAGTTTTTGCTACTATATGCAGAATTGTGAGCTAATTAATTTTCACACTGAGAGAATTTTGGCCATGTCTCAACACCATGCAAGAGGTCGAAGAGAGTAATAGGGCTGATATATCATTTCCTTTCAAAAAACAATATTCAGCAAATATGGGCCATTACCAATGCATCTTTCAGATAACCACCCAGGATTCTATGCAAAACCTTGTTTTTTCAGTGAAAGTTTTCAGGAAAAAAACCCACTATATTTTTTTTTTTTTTTTTTTCCAGAAACTGGTAGAAAAAAAATGGCAACAAAATTTCTGTTTTCCCTAACAATTTATGTTAAGAACTATTTTGGACTAGCTTTTGTAAGGAAGTTCCTTTGCAATGTCTATTATATATTTTTAAATATCCATGGGCACTTTCATCTGTGTCACCGTATCATGGGAAAAAGATGGTTAATTCTGCAATATGAGGCTTTCTACAGTAGAAGATATTTTTGTTGAAAACATTAAGTTGTTTTATGTATAGTGACAATTTAAGTGTCACGCTTAAACTGTATGACTGATGAGAAATCAGTCATTACCAGTCAGCTCCTGGGAAGCAATATTCACTATTAAGGGAGATTGTGGATGGTCTTCGGTCTTGGTTAAATCTTCAAAATTTTGTTCTAACCTAGCTTAATTTGAAGGCAAACAAGAACTGGTAGTAGTGATCACAGAGAAAACAAATCTACATTTTGTCGCATCAGTACAAGGCCAATCTGACCCAAAGAGGTTATTGTGGCCAATCCATTCCATTGCAAGCAGGCTCTGGGGAAGGTTGCATAGCCACTCTGCAGATGTAGAGCACTGTGCAGCCCATCAGTAGTTTGTGCACTTCCATTGTTTTCACAAACACTGAAGAACCAGCTTTCCCCCGTGCCTTCTGCACTTCCTCCAAGTTTTACTGACTTCCTTGCAAAGACTGTCAGGTTTTAGTTCATTGAAGTGTGCATGTCAGGGTTAAAAATGTAATAATAGGAATTCAAGTTATGTAATAAAAATTAATTATTCTTCTGATTTCAAGGGAATATTATACAGGAAAGGTAAAATGATCATTGCCATCAACACTGTTGTGCAGCCACAGACCTAAAATTAAATGTAGGAATTTATTAACATAAGACTCTTACCTTAAACATTCAGGATCAGTCTGAGGCTTTTCAGTGACTTGGAGTTTTTCTGCTTCTAAATCTTTAGTCATTCTTTCAGCATCCCTGATTTCTTTCTCAAGGTCTAAACATAAAATCAACAATTACCTTATAAATGTATATTAATCATCCATATTCAAAGACTTCCTACATTTTCTAAATTTATCATTTCTAATATTTCTCTGTGAAACTGTTTGTAGGGAAAAGGCATCTGAATAAAGAATATGAATTACTTAGTTATTCTAATTATTATGCATACTGCAATCTTCTAGAAAAGTTTGTTCCTTTTCTCAAGCAGTATATGACCACACTTTAGGCTTGTCTGTCTTAGTTCTCGTACTGTGATATGTTATTTACACATTTGTAAAAAAGTTATGAAACCACTTCCAAGTTAGATTTTTTTAATCCAAATTTCAAAATCATCCCAAATGCTTGTTATCACCTTTGACACAGAACCTTTCTGCCCTCTGTATCTTTTATTTTGTTTTCTAAAATATAGGGTTTTCTGTGGCGTATTCCTCCCAGTTCTGTGTGTAGAATATTTTTATGCACAGACTTTCACAGAGGAACACACAAGTATCAGTAAGAAGATGACAGTTGAATTTGCAATTCAGAGATTTAGCACTTAGGCTAAATCTATTGTTATCAGTCCAAGTAATTTTGCTTGTTAAACATTTGAATTTTAGTGACTTTAATTATAGGTTAATGGGGTTTTAACAATATGTCAATTTTAATCATAAAGTCACAGAATCATAGAATGTTTGGGTAGGAAAAGACTTTCAAGATAATCTAGTTCTATGGACAAGGACACCTTCCACTAGACCAGGTTGCTCAAGAAAAATCCTTCCAGCTTTCCTGCAGGCCCATTTAGGCACTAGAAGCTTCTTTAAGGTCTCCCCAGAACCTTTTCTTCTCCAGGCTGGAAAATTCCAACTCTCTCAGGCTGTTTTTAAAGGAGAGGTGCTTCAGCACTAGCTTATGTAGAAATCTGTAGACCCCAGTCTCACTGATATATAAAATAAATCTCACTGAAATCCGTATGTGTTATAACCATGTTAAAGGTATGCATTATACAATGTAATCATATATTAACACCTTGTTTCTATGATTTCTTTTTCTTAAGAAAAATAACTTCAGGAGGTTTTTCAGAAGCATTTGTCAAGTCACAAATACATATTATAACAAGCGATTATCATGCACACCTTTAAGTTCATTTTGGAGATTAAGTAACTCCTGTTTTAACTCTTTGTTCTGCAGTTGAAGTGCATTTAATTGAATGTTTTTATGTTCCATTGACTCCATTTCTAAAAAAAAAATACATATTTTAGATTAAAATGCATTGCAGTTTTAGTCTTCATGATATAATCTTAAATATTGTTAATTACTTGTACCAATCTTCACCTAGTCAAAAAGAATCTTAAATGTAAAACTTAAGTCAACTAAAAGCAGTCATATAAACGCCAGTTCACAGGAAATTGTGTCATATGATATATTCATAACTATGAAAGAAAATGTTATTAAGATGTTTTATGTATTTTGTTGACTGGCTATAAAAAGCATGTCTTCACTTAGAGTAACTTCAGCTATAAAGACAGATGACTTATAGGTGGTGAACTTATCATCAGGACTAAAGAAAAGCCTGTGTTTGTTTAGAGTTATGGACTTTTGAACCTGAGCATTGACAGCATCTGGAGTTAATTATGATTGTTTTCCTGACAGCTGGAGGTCCTCATGGAATTTCCTTGCTGTGAGTTTTTTTTTATTATATTTTCTTAGTGTTGTCACTGTGTTGTCAGGACTGTAGCAGACAGAAAGACAGACAAGTTGTACTAAAAAAAAGTGCAGTTTAAAAGGATGGAATCAAGACAGCACCTCAGCCTAGAGAAGAATGTTAGTCACCTTTCATGTTCTACTGATCAGATCTGCCTGAATATGTGAAAATAAATCATTGAAAGCAAACAAGTGCCAACAAATATGGGATATTTTTCAGTTGTAGATAGAATCAGAGCATCAGGAAAGAAGTTGCCACGAAGTACAAACTCAAATAGTCATATTTCAGTAACTTTAAATCAGATATCGGGAATTCAAAGTGCTGGTTCTTGATGAATCATAGAATCATGAGACTGGAAATGACTTTGAGAGGTCATTTACTGCATTTCTCTTGCTGAAGGCAGTGCCATCTCTACCTCTGTCACTTGTGACAGACGCTTGTCTAAGCTGTTTTGAAAGACTTTTGGTAATGGAGACTCCTAATTCCTTTGGCAATGGAATCTCCTAAGGCAGAATATTTCAGTTGCTCATTGTTCTTAGAGAGACTTCTAAATAGCCAGCCAGATTCTCCCTTATTGTGGTTTACACTTGTTACTTTTTATTCAGTTCACTACAGGCATGGTGAATGTATTAATTTTCTTTTTACAGAATCCTTTAATGATTTGAAGACTGATGTCCAGCATCTGATAGCATTTTCCTTCATAGGTTAAATGGTCCCAATTATTTATTTATTTGTTTGTTTGTTTTTATTTTAATGTTCTCCATATCTCTGATGACTCTCACTGGTCCCATGTTGATTCTCTCCAGACAGTCCACATTTTTTCTTGAGGTGTAACATCCAAAACTAGAGGCACAGTGCTCCAACTAAGAGCTTAACTGCCCCTAAATAGACTGAAGGATTATTTTGCATGTTTTAGAGGTCAGAATTATGTTTATGTCTCAGCGTGGTGTTGGCATTCTTACATCATTGGCTCATGTTCAGCTCGTGATCCATGATGACTCCTATTTCCTTTCTGAAGGATTGCTTTTCAATCTGATTCTCTGTTCTGAGAAATCTCATATTTTTTATCTTACCTCAAAGATGAAGTTATACTGCGGCAGTAAAAGACCATTCCTGCAAGATATGTGTACATAAAATTCTTTTAAAATGAAGGAAATTTACATAACTGGTGATTATATAGGTTATTATAATCAGTGCAAACCTAATACAGTATGTTATGTGTGACAATGCACCTCTGTGCTGGTTGACATAAGGCACTGGGAGCCACTCCTGCAGGTCTGCTGCTTGTCATAGTAGTTGTAGTCAGAAAGGACTGAAGAGGACAGGGAACAGAAGAAGCTTTAATTGTGTGGTATGTCAGACCACACTCTTACAGTGTAGTGCTAAAAGGAAGTTCCAGAGAGCAAGGAAATGGATTTAAAATTATTGTTTTGCAGAGGTATATTTTACTGGTTTGTATTAATCCTCTGGTAAACCAAGATAAAAAGCTTAATATAAAACTTACCATTTTTCAACACAGCTGCCTCATTCTCCAAATCATTTATTTCAGTCTTGACTTTTTTTTTAATCATAAGATCCCTATTACTTGTTAGCCCATACTCGTTGTTAAACTCTGTTACTTCTCTGGTAAAATTATCTTCCTCTTCAGTCATTTTTCTCTTTGCATCTGTCTAAAAAAAAAAAAAAAGAAAGGGAAAAGAATTGAATGTTCAGGTGAAAGTATTAAGCTAGACAGACTGAAACACGCTGTGGTTTATCAAACATGTACTATAAATGCAGTATATTTACTTTTTCTGATTTATGAAAATGTGAAAATGATCTACAGCACCATCATTTTGTCTGTCGTTTAATCCCTTTTTTTAACCTGAAAAAGTGAAGGATGTATTCTTAATAATGGAGCATTTAAAAAATAACTGTTATTAAATAACATTATGTTACAAACCTATGCCATCAGTTTTCCGGTTAAACGCTTTATTGAAATTAGTAGAAAGTTCTGTTTAAAGTCAGCAGCACAATATGGCTACTCTGGTTTTTTTTAGATTGTAATTAAATGAAATAAAGGTGTTCTATATTCCTCTGCAGAATGTACACTTTACTTCCATGAGTAACTACCAAGAAAGATATAGTTCATAGGAAGTTACTGTTTTGTTTGTCTGGAAAAAATATTCTAAAGAGAAAGGCTTTATCAAATTCCTTTTAAAAATCTTAACCGATTGCTAAATTAAATAAAATGAAATTTTTCTGATAAACAGGAAGAAAGACATTGTAACCTGCATATCAAATTTGACAGGTTACAATTAAAAGAAACCACACTTCTTCAAATTATATTTAGTTTTTATAGCTAAATATTTTTTTCTATGATATTTAGAGTATTATTTCTTTGTATACTTCAGATTGAGAATACTTTAGATCTTGAAGAACTGGTGATTCATACTTGTCATGGTTTAAGCGCAGCTGTAACTCACGCAGTTCACTCACTGACTCCCTGCCCCTTCCTCCTCCCTGCTCCCGGAGGAATGGGGAGGAGAATCAAAAGAATGTAACTCCCAAGGGTTGAGATAAGAACAGGCCAGTAACTAAAGTATAACACAAACCACTGCTGCTGCCACCAATAATAATAATGACAAGGGGAAATAACAAGGGAAGAGAATACAACCGCTCACCACCTGCCAACCAATACCAAGCCTGACCCAGCAGTGAACCTGCTCTTCCGGGTAACTGCCCTCAGTTTTGATGTGCTGTGGTATGGAATACTTCTTTGGTCAGTGTAGGTCAGGTGTCCTGTCTCTGCTTCCTCCCGGCTTCCCCTCCTCCCTGGCAGAGCATGAGACTCAGACAGTCCTTGGTCAGAGTAAACATTACTGAGCAGTAATGGAAAACATCAGTGTTATCAGCGCTGTTCCCAGGCTGAAAGTCAAAAACACAGCACTGCACCAGCTACTAGGAAGGAGAAAAATGACTGCTACTGCTGAACCCAGGACAGTATTGAATGTTTAAAATTCAGCTCTGCTTATTTGAAGTACAAATACATATGTGCAGAAGTCTACTCATCTGTGGCTTTTCTTAACATCTATAAATCCAAGGACCCTCAACGTACTAAGAGAAAATCAATGTCCAGGTTAACATGAAAGAGAACTGAAAAGCTTGTTTTCTGTATATATCTCTATAAGCTACCTATTCAGAGGTGGCTAGGTGTGTCTAGCATCAAAGAGATGGTGTGGTATGTCAGGATTTCTAAAATGTGGTGCTGGCCTCACTGATTTTTAACTTTGATCCTTCTCGATATGTTTTATTGTGGATGGTGCAGTCCCATTTAGGTGAGACTTTCCTAATTTTCTTTTGCAAAGGAAATAATGTGTCAGAATTGGAGTTCAGTCACACAACAGCAGACATTAGAAAACGAAGTCAAGCATGTTAAATCATCTTTGTAGATAAAATGCAGCATACATGACTTTAGATCATGGTTTAAATTAATAGTGAGAATTTATGTACATTTACATTATATATGGTAGAGTAAAAAAAATATTTCCATATTTAAAACATTACTTCTTCCATATTTTCAAATTTTAGAGCTGACTTTTCTTATGCAGTAGAGAAGAGCTGTTTGAATACCACAGCTGAAAACATACAAAGATTTTAAGAAGACTGCTCTTTTGATTAAGAAGTTCAGCTTTCTGCTTTTCTAAGCTCTCTTCACGTTTCTTCAGAATTTCTAAGCAGAACTCTTTTTCAGACAGATGCTGAACCTTCCAAGAGAAAAACAAACAATTAAAAGAGGTTATAAAGTAAGGTTATTGTTTTACTGTTTCATATACTTTGATATTGTACCTAAGATTCTTGGTCCTGTTAAAACACAGCTGGCATAACTGCTGGACTAGCACAAGCAAAACATCTCTTTTTTCCCCCAGCAATTTTCCAATATACAACTAAGCCTTTGAAAAGACACATTTAGTCCTGGTCCATCTATCTAAAGTAATTCTGTTCAGTTTAGGAGATTTTGGTTTTCAGGTTAAAACCAGGAAAAATACTGATCACATGGGATCTGGTACCCAGCATGATAAGATGTCCTCCATCTAATTGTGTAAAGCTCATCACATACCAAATCAGACAATAATATCAGGGGCACAGGGTTCCAACATCATTGTTTTTACGGAATAGCTGTGCACATCATCAGCTGTGCAATGCTACTCTTGTATACGTGAAGGAGAGAGGGATATGCTTATAGTTTTCTGAGCATAATTTCTGGAATTCTTAGCCAATGACATGGAATGGCAATTAGCTCATTGGTTAAAGGCAGTTTGACCATAAAATCCCCAACCCTATTTTGAATATAGGGTTTTTTTTTTTTTTAATTTTTACTAATTTTAAAAAGCAATTTATCTGATAGAACAGTATGCTGGTCCACCATTTCATTTTTAAAATTTGCTACAGAGTTCCTGTCAATTTTCCAGTGCATTTACTGTATCATTGTCTAACCTAAGTTAAGATATATGGTGGGATAAACTATAACAGCAGATAAATAGGGAACATCTAGAGCTGAAAAGTTTTAAAGGGTGAGTATCATTCATCTGATGAAGTGGAGAAAAATAGGTCAAGAGAATGACTCCGACTGTAATACTCAGAACAATGGGTAAGGAAAGTAAAGTTAGGAGAATTGCCCACAGACTGTAAAGGCCCAGGGTAAGCATCAGGAAGTAAATCGAAGAGTCAGGCTGATACATGACTGTGTGCAGAAGCAGAAAAAAACAAATAATAGTTATATTACAGAGACAAAACCAAGCAAATTGTAAAATGAAATAATGTAGATTAATTTAGAGAGGGTGCAGAAGGCGAGCATCTGGTCAAAAAAGGAGGATAGTGAAATCAAATGCCATAAGACTAGAATATGAGAGGAAAGGACCCATTTTTTTCTTCTCCCTGATATGTCCAACATGTTAAGTGCCCAGAAAGTGCTTGCCTCATGAATATTTATTTTACATACTAATTCAAAGAGAGTAGAGGATCTTTTACCACTGTATTTATATTATTGAACATAATGAGCTGCAGAGTAATTTCTCCATCTGTAAGATGCCAACTTAATCTACGCATTTGCAACAGATTTTTTTTTTTTGAAGAAATCATTGAGCCATGAAAAGCAAAATGCTATAATTCAGGTTCTAATTACATGCTACCTGATTGTACAGAACAGAGGAAAAAATAGCATTTCCTAAGACTATGACCGACCGCAGGCAGTCTCTGTGAAATAGATGTCAAAACACTTTTGAACTCAGTCTCAGCTGCTGGGTCAGGCATATGCTGTTCTGCATGCACGTGCTTGGATGTGTAGGCTTAGAAAGAAGCGTAGTTATTTGGACAGAAGGACAACATGAGCAGCATTAGATGAACAACATTTGTTCGTTTATTTTAAACAATATTTAATATTGTTTGAATCACATTTACTACTGTAGATATATGTAAACTTAATTCCTGTACTGAAAAATATATTACTTTTAATAATTTCAACAACAATGATCTTCAAACCTAAGTACTATCTGACAGAAATGCATTTCTTGATTCCACATGGTTTTTGTATCATTCCTCATTTATACACGAGTCAATGTTTGACTAAGCAAGCAAGAAAAAATATTTTTGTGGGCATTAGTAAGAATATTATTAATCCTAGTGGGTAAAGCACTTAAGGTTTAATTAGGAATAGTTCTTCAGCGCTTCCTATTAGTTGTTTACAACAATGGCTCTACTCTTGGGACCTTCTTTTACCACATAAACCTTGATATAAATCACAACACATCAATAACAAATTAGTAGTATAAACATAAAATTGTTATGTTAATAAATAAATTTATGAGCAAGACTACAAAGGACTTAACCTTACAAGTCCCACACAGATAAAATCTGTGTTGGTTAAGGTATCATTTTAAAGCATTTTTGGGTTCTGAGATTGTGACATCCATAAATGCAAGCCCATGAATTAATGCTTGCATGATTATAGTCTCAATTTGCAACCAGTAAATACTTGTAAATGAGTTCTCTTTTATTCCAATCCCCTTGCAGCAATGTTGATATGTATTATACTTACTACATAGACTTTTATAAAAGGCAGAAGAGCCTGTTTTTGGAGGGATGAAAAGCATCCCCTAAACATTTATTTTCACAACTAGGTGAGGAAATCCCCAAGGGCTCTTGAAGATGTTTATTTAAGTGATAGGATATAACAGTTCTGACTTCAAAGGAGGCTCCATATGCTTTCCTGTTGGGCGTATACATTCTGGTAGCTTACATACTTAAGAGCACAGGGAATGATATTTAGTCCCTGCTTATGTCAGGGAGGGTTGGTCCTTTCCAACCCTAACTATTCTACGATTCTATGATTCATTTTCAGCTGTAAAGAAATGGATTTTCATTTTTTTAAAAATCTGAAAATATGTCTTCAGTTTGGTTAAATGAAAAGCATAATAAAATCCTAAAACTACTAAACAGATTCAGAACCTTTCCTCTGTCTTTGCTGTCCCTAGAAAATCTCTTACACCTTATAAGCCCTAACTGGGAGCCCAGGCTCACAGGGAGATCTTTAGGATATGATTACCTGTCAAGTAAACACAGGGGATGTTTCCCTGTATTTTCTATGAAAGGCCTTTATTGAATGGCAATGGGCAGCAAAGGAATGGTTTCCGGGCCTCTGAAGGAAGGCTCTGTAACAAGCTCCAGGGCGGTTAAGCCAGGACCTGGGATGTCTGACGGCTGTGTCTTCTGAACAGACTGACCAGGCACGGCGGTCTGCTCCCTGCCAAGCTCCGTCTGCAGGGCGCCAGCGACTGCCACGTGCATAGGTGCTGTCTCCGGTGCTTCCAGACTCTGGAAGTGTGAGCTGGAAAAGCTCTTGTCCCTGCAGTGAGCAAGTCCCTGACCATAGCCAGGAGCCAGCCCAAAGGGTTAGATTTGTGAGAGGGAAAAGACGCTGACAGGTCATTTTTCACTACAGAAATGCACAGTGTAAGTTTTCTCTGTGCTGTGGTATTCAATAGGTGAAGCGTATTCCTTGAAATTGTTTATGAATCTATTCCTGAAAGAATAGGTCATATATTTGTAGATATAATGTACTTCATTATTATGTATACTATAAACATGCCCGCTTACCTCAATTTCCAGTTTCATTTTTGCAGTGCTCAGCTCTTCTTTTATTTGGTTAATTTTTTCATAGCTTCTATTTATGTCGAGTTTTGCTGCAACACAACAAAAAACCCATAAGAATGCGTGCTCAGTTTGTAAAAGTTAGTGGGGGTTGAAACTAGATGATTTTAAGGTCCTTTTCAGCCCAAACTATTCTATGATTTTAAGTCATGTTCTCATAAAAACATGCTATTGGCAATAAGCCGCCAGCCCAGCTGCCTGCCAGCTTTCTCTGACCCCCTCATGGCAGTGGGTCTGCCCTGCTTTTCCTTAGGGGAATGGAGAAGCCATTAAGTGTGGTCAGTGCCACTTCCAGACCCACAGGACGGTGGCCATGGGGCAGACCTTGTTGGATGAGCTGTCTCTTCTCCCTCGCCTGCTTCTCTGTGAACTCTATTTGCTGGAACAAGGCATCCAGGTTCATTTCTGTCTTCTTGTGGAGCCTGTGGGCTCTGTGGCTCTTGTCTTTGTGGAGGGCTGGCTGGTTAAAGGTGGGATGTGCTGAAGGAAGGTGAGGCTGGGCCTGGACACAGCCCTTCCCAAAGGGCTCCCTGCTGAGCCAGGCCTAGGCTCTGCCCTTGGCTCTGCCTCCGTGGGGTTGGGAAAGAAACCCCAGACCATGGAGGGAAGTGACTGTGGTAGAAGGGACACGGCTGCAGAGGAGGAGGTGACACTCTGGGGTGTTTGGGCTGCAGAAAGTAGCGGGAGAAGAGTGACCGCAGGCAGAGGGAAACATGGACGACAGGCTGGGGGAATGCAGGAGATGGAAACAAGCACGCAGAGAAGCAGCACAGTAGGAGTTCAATAAAGACTATATCTGGCTAGGCAAAAGGCTGCTGACACTCTGAATCTTGTCAAACTTACGCATGTCTGTGGAACATTGGTTCTGACTCAGAGTCTGGGGAGGTCTGACTTTACTTCTCTGGGACCACATGTTTTATACTGCCTTTGAGTTGTTCAGAAGCTGGGTTTTTACACCTTGATTTTTCTATGAAGTGATCACCATCCTTCTTAAATATTGTATCTGCTCAGATTCGTTTGTCTTTTGAAGACTGATCTCTAAGCTTAGCAGTTCAAGGAATGGGATATTATCAGCTGTTATATGGAAGAAGGCAGTAAAGCTAACTACACAAAACTTAACTAACCATGGTCAGACTCAACTCAGCTGCATTTCACCGTTAATGTAAAATGACAGTGTTTGTGTTCCAGTTGGTCTAAGTAAGCAAAGATCATAACATAGCCCATGGTATGCTCTACTGGAACACACTTGTGTATGAGTTTACTATGCTTTGAGCTTCTGCAGCTTTCTGGTTTGTACATTGTAAATGTAAATACCCAGCTGAAGATGTAATTCATATTACAGGGTTTGTTCCTACATCTTGAGAAGGATTAACTACGTGCTGCACAGGGAGTATCTACGTGAAGTTTGCCTATCAGCTTTGAGGCAGAAAAAGCCTGGAGGAGTGGAACTTCGTAGCTTTCCAGCCTTTTTAACACTGAAAAAGATCAGGATTATTGGCAGTCCTGTCTTGGTAAAGAGTTGTTCTCAGAGGAGATACTGTCTTAGAACAGACTGCAGCAGCAAAGTTCAGAAATCAGAAAATCTTTGCAAAAAGCAAAAAAATATGCATGAGAGTACCACCGCCTCAGTAGTGAAAAACCTGTTCTAAGTTAGCAGAATGAAGCTGAGAATTCTGGAAATATGTTATACAATTTGCTGCTTGAAAAGCACCGTGTTATAGCTGATAGTGTGTTATCAAATGGTGCTTTTTAAAGAAAAGACATTGCTGTCTCTAAGGAAGAAAATTTGATGAAATTTAAACCCCTGAAACTAGCACATTATGTTGCAGGAAATGCAATTATTTTTTAAAATGGAACAAAGTGCAACTGAGGGAGAAAAGTTCACTAAAGTGAATTTAGAAAATGTTTCTGAAGTGGAGCTTCCTGTCCAAAGGCAGAAGGAAAAGCGGATGAATCAAACAGGAACAAGATTGAGGCAGTGAATTGTTACACAGGTCTGATGAGTGAAAAAGTCATTTTACAAAATTCAAGAAAATGAACTGCTCTATCAGTGGATCAAGGAGAAAATAAAATGAAAAGCTGTCTTTGAAGTTTTTGAGACTTGACTACTTTTGTGTTTCAAACTGAGAAAGCTGCTGTAGGCTGGGATGGTGTTCAGTGTCACTTATTAAAGAAACAACTGTGTTTTGTGGAGGATGCCTCTAATTATGTCAAAGGGACTGTTCTCCCTAGAAAGAAGAGTCTGGCTCCAACTATACTTCTCACTGTCTGAGAATGACCATTTGGTACAATTAGCAGTTAGTTCTGTAAAAGATTCCTTCAGAAACTGAAAAAATTCAAAGAGGAGCAAGTATTTGACATTAAACTTCATAGCTTTTGGCTCCTGCAGCTATTTGACATATTCTTGAGTTTTACAGGGGAAATTAACTCACTATAATAATTCAGGATTGTATGAAGTGAAACAAGTGCCTTCAGAATCAGGATCATTACTTCAAATGTGTGTATTTACCTGGCTCCTGTGGAAATGGTCAAGACCATATGAACCTAAATGTTTCAGAATAAAAGAAAATGTGTATTACCTTTGTTCAACTCCAATATTTGGAAAGTAAAAGATCTTTCATAAATCACTAGCTGTTAGAAAAGTGACTTTAATTTTATTCTGTTGGTCATATCAGTACAACCTGATCTTAATCTATATCTGTATCTTAATCACTGTGCTGTAATCAGGTCATGTCTCTCTAGTGTACTTCAAAATTAGCGATTGCCCTTTGTAATCAGGCTGCTGCGCTGGTAGTAAAGTTTCTTCTACAAGTTTATTCTCCAGTTTGTGTTGGAAGAAGAAAAGCAAGATATGATTCCATGATTTTGTTTGCAATTTCAAGTCACTACATATATTAGTGTAATTTATTTCAAAATCATATACAGTTAGATCATTACAAAAATTGTTTTTCTGAAAGCCAACAATGAAAAAGGCAAACATAAAGAAGTGGTGGGATAAAATTTTTATGATGCAATATGGTCTTCACTGGAAAAATATATAGGAGAAACTAGAAATTATAGGATTATAGCTACACATAGATTTCCATTTTTGTGCTTAAGCACTTATTATTTTTTCCATATACAAATCACACTGCCTCTTTTTGAAGTGTTGTATTCATAACAAACCTTCTTCCCAAACTACACCTCTTTGGTCTTTCTTTGCTGTCGGTGGTCTTTGTATTTGCCATCTATTTTTGCACACATTTTTTTCTACCTTACATGAAGGAATAAAGTCAAATTATTCTGTGCATAAATTCACAGGTATAACTTTGTGTTTAGTGCTGAAGCCTGAGCTAAACTTTACTGGGAAATAGTATCTAGATGTGTGTGTGTGTGTATATATATGTATATAAGATTGAGCACTAATGACTTGGAATATAGTGTTGAGCAGGAATGCTGATGGAGAGCGACTACCAACAGTGAGGAGCCCAGTAAAAATCTGGCATAAGTAGGCGTAAAACACAGTAGATTTATGCAAAATTAATTTTGTAATGTGGCTTTTAAAATCAAAGCTTTAGCTCTACTATTTAATACTTCATTGTTAAAATACAGCAAGCAGGGTGGTAACATGTCATAAAGTTGTTTTAATGTAAATCAAGAACATTTCATGTGGTTGTTCTACCCCTCCCGCTAGCCACCCATCACACCACGGGGGAAGATGGAGTTGTTCTGTCTTCCATTGCCTGTCTCCTGCCTGGGCTAGGAGGGCAGGGGGGAGGACAGGAATAGCAGAACAAACACTTTGTGGTCTCTGCTTAAATATACTTGATTTCCCAGTGTTAAAAAGAAAATAAAAAAGGAATGAAAAAAACCAACTACTTCTGAAAACCTAGAGTTGGACAGCAGAGAGGAGGAATATTAATGCAGTAATAACCTATAATTTATGATCTATTCGTAATTTCCTGAGAAACTCAGGTTAAACACAGTCTAGTTATTATCTCTGGAAGAGTGAGAGCAAATTGCTAACCTGCAGGCTGGAAGTTCTTCATTTCTTGTAGACTGCTCAGCAAGGGACTCATGAATGGACATCTAGTTTCCTCCTTGTAACAGGGATGAAATAAGCTACAAAAATTCAAGTTGTAAAACACAAAAGAATGGAAAATGTGGAAATAAATCCCTGGCAAATTGCAAGCAAATGATTCTCTGCACCCCAAATCCCTATTTCTTTTTTTCAAGTGACAAAACTGAGCTAATGAAAAGCCGTGTGTGTTTATAATGTATTAAAAACCACTGAAAAGTAACTTCATACTCTCCCTACATGTCTAGCTTCTGACTGCAATGGAGAATTAGCTATACTCTTTTCCACTTTGGTAGGAATGTAAACAACTTCACAACAGATGTTCTTTATAAGGATAGGGCCTGCTATTTCCATTGTGATATCTGTGTTTGAGTCTTATATCCAAGACTTTTGTTTATTTCCATCTGGAAAGGCTTCATTGGATCCCTTTGGGTCACAAAAGCAAAGATTACTATTTTATGTTTTTAAATCTTAGTCTTCTATTGTCTGTGGTTAAAATAACACAACACCTGCTTTCTTTGCTGATCGGTAACTGTGCTCTTATATAAGTATCCACATTATTCCTCTGTAGTGTTTTAGAGTCTTAAATATATTTCAGTTGTGTCTTTTACTGGATCTAAGAGTTTATCCTAAAAATTTTTACTCTGCTGTTCTGTAGTATTTGGATAAGCAACAACTGGGACTTTCATTTTGAAACATTTATCAGACCTTATTTATCTTGGCATAATGGTAGTAACTTGTCTAATGGAGAAAGAATTTTTCAGATCTGGAGTGCATATCACAGTACAAAACACTGTCTTGGCTTTGCATTTTCATAGTAAATTTTCTTAATTATTTGGCTGGAACACTGCAGTTTGCTTTCCATCAATACTGTTATCACTAAGTTGGCACCCACCGAAAGCTACACCAGAAACAGTGAAAAAATACTGTTTAGATTTTGTTTGTCTCTTCCATTTATAAAGGTGTTGGGGTTTTAATTTTGTATTAGCAGAAATGTAAATGCATTATCCATTATGTTATGGTGTCTTGTAAGAAGATGGTTGCCATTAAATCTCCTGAATACAGGGCTGTTAAGGAAACATTTTGAGAACTAGGACTTTCATGCAAGAGATGTAATCTTGGATTGAAATTTATTAAACAATCTGTTTAAAAATACTTCAGTTTAATCATTGAACTATGGTGTGTTTCCTATAACCATATAATGTCAGTATGCTAGCTTATCTCTTTTGACATAAAATTCATCTCAAGCATAGAAAAATCTTAATAGATGCTGAAACATAGAAAGAAATAACAGTTCAAAAAAGTAAAAGAAAAATATTTCAGGATATTTTAAAATGTTTATGTCTGGTCTTTAAGCTCTAATTCTACCTCATGCCGCGATTGTAGGAAAAAGAATACGTGTAGATGACTGAAATGAAACTGCTTTATTGTCTTCATTCACAACAGGAGCTTTATTTAGTGCTATGTTTGATAACTGTTACACTTTAGCTGTATGTATTAAAGCCCAATGAGTTTCTCTGCATGCTGAAAACAACTGTTATGTGAAACCAATAGTTATATTTTTAGGTATCTCTGATAATAGTTTTCATAAGACTAATTTTACAGTTCCATCGATGTTCCTGCTTCAAATTATGGCATTTCCTTAGACATCTGAAGGACTTGGACACATGCCCATGGCCTGAATTAGGCAGCAGTAGAAATTATTCCACATCATTACAGGTAAGTGCCCAAACCAAGGAAGTATTGCCTTTTTAAGGAAAGGCTATCTCAGTTTAACTAAAACATATATCCTGAATCTGAAAACCTACTTTTAACACAACTACTGAAACTGCAAAGTCTCATGAAGTCGCTCACCAAATTTGAGCCAGATGGTATCTTTTAGTGATGAACTGTTTTGTAAGAAAGTTCCCAAGTCTCATTATTTATTCAGAATAAAAGCTGTTGTGCCTGCTCATCCAAAATAACCTGAGCAGTTTTCAGAATAACTCACTTCCTCCAGAATATTGTGCAAAAGGTATGTTCTATCTTCAGGTTTTAAAAGCTGCTTCGTAAAATCCAGTCTAATAAATGGATCTCTATAAAACTGTACTCTCTTTTTTCTGCATAGCCCTTTGTGGGCAGAGGAAAGTAAAAATAAAGACTTAACAATGATAAATAACACTATATAAACATAAATACCTATTGATAGACATGTTATGCTGCAATTTCATCTTTTTAAAAGATGACACAAAAAAAGAAGAGAGAACCTATAGCTGTGCCTCTATCCCTTCTATATTCCTTCCTACTGATGCTGCTGGGAGATTAGCTATCTCTAATCCTGAAATTTTCAAAGGCTTCATGGCACACATCTGCACACATATGCCAAGACTTAGTGCATAGGCAAGATAATAAAAGCATTAAATTCAAGTAGAGTAGAAAATCACAGCTGCGGTAAGCATGTATTATCAATTGTGCCACATTCATAAATTAATAATTTGCACTGTATTACAGTGACTTCTTTTCAGAAGCATTAAACATGCCTATTCACAGATTGCATGAAAAGTATGTAAATAATTCTTGCGAGTTCCTCTTCTTACAGCCTGTCTTTATACAAAGAAGATTACAGAAGGAAAATGGATTAGAATAAATAGCAGAAATTCTGCTTCCTCTAAAATAATTACATTTCTCCTATATTGAGAATGAAATCAGAATATTTAAAATACCCTTGGTAAGTCAGTTCTTTGAATACAAAATTAATAACCATAGTTGAGGCTGCAGAGTTTATAAAAGGGAATAACACACAGTATTTGTATGTGTGTTCACATAATTTTTGGACTGCTCCTCTTTCTATTTTAGAAGAAATCATATCATAACTATGCTGCTGTTGATGGCATTTTAACCCTCTTCCACTGCAACAAGAAAGAAGCATATCTATCTTATTCATAATTTAGAAGTAATTGTTGTTAGATCTGTTAGATCTTCCAGCACTATAAAAAGAAAAGAAAAAAAGACAATGAAGTTCTTTAATCAAAGGACTTAATGAAGAGCCTGATGCACACACATATTTATATCTGTAATCTTTATTTATAGGAATAATACAGTAGGAAACACTGAGTAGATGACATAAGAATCATAGGCATGGATGCCTGAAAAACATAGCAGGGGATTGTCTGATTTAACTCTACATTTAGGACAGGAAAAGTGTACTGGTGGCTGCCTGACTCATTGGGATAGGGAACTGCATCATGGGCAGAACTTTTCAGGAAGTCCTGGAAGATTGGTGCTCTGCCAACCTCTCCCTGGCCTATGTTTATAATCTAACACACCCGATTCCTCCACCCTTTCTGCATCAGTTATATTTTCTTAACCTCTTATCCTTTGTTTCTTTGCCTGTATTCTCCATCTTTGGTGTTCTTATATTCTTTTCTGCTGGACAGCTTCCTGGCCAGACATTCCTGCATGTGTGCATTAGATTTATTGTCATTAAAATGTAACGTGCTGCTCTTGCCCTTAGTGAGTATTCCACACAACCTTTCCCATTTGTTACAGTATTCTGAATTCTGATTCTTCCAAAACCCTCTCTTCCCTTTCCCTGATCTCCGTCCCCTCCTCAAAACTACACATTGAGTTGCGCACTTTTTGTAAGTACTCTCTATTCCATCTTCCAGGATGTTAAAAACTCTGAATAGAACTACTTACTGTGATGAAATGGAGAGGGTTAAACCATACCTGTTTCAGGGCACTGAAAGAATCCACAAATGCAAATGCTGATTTGCAAGGATTTTATGTGTATCAGTTCAATTCAGGGCTAGCTCAATACAACTAAAGAATAATGAAGATATTCCTTTTATTCACAAAAGAGAAAAGAGGTGGACAAATCAAATGCAGGCATAGTAGTTTGACCTCAACAACACGCAAGGTCTTAGAATAGATTTTGAAGGTAAAACTTATCAAGGACTTGGAGGTAAATGGAAAGTGGGGAAAAAATACAACATGATTTTATCAAGGGTAGATCATATCAGGCTAACTTAATATCTTTCTTTGATAAGATCATTGTCCCAGAGAAGAGTAATGCAGAAGACTTAATCTACCTTTATCAAAATAAGGCATTCTAGTGTTCCCTGTGGGAAGTTATTTAAGGTGGAGAAGGGTGGATTTCATGAAAGATTTGTAAGGCCGGAAAGGAACTGAGTAAAGGGTTATATTGAAAGAGGGTTCTGTTAAAAATAGAAATATCAAAATGAAATGACTTTGCAAATAAAACTTCTCTAGGACTGATCTTGATACTGATTTAAGTAGTACTGTTGAACTTGGTTAAAGTAGGAAACTGCCTATGGCATTAAGACATGGCACAAAATTGGAATACAACTAGCATATCAGAAAATAAATAAATGACCTTATGGACTGACAAAATGGAAACCTAATAGCATGGAAAGTGGAGCTGGGTGCTTCGGGATTAATATCGTATTCTTTAAGTATAAGCTGTGTCTTGATAATTGCTGGCAATAGCAAGGGGAAGAGGTTTAATGCATTAGTCGGCTGTACGGTGACCATGAGCCATCCTAATGTCATGGCTATGAAGTGGTTTCAGGGAATATTAGCTGAAGAATTTTCAGTGAAGATGATAAAGTGTTAATATTGCTTTAGAAGACACCAGTAAGACAATTCTCAGAATGTTGTTTACAGTTCTCATGACCCACATTGATTCACAGCAGGTGCAGAGTGGGATGGTTAGGGGAAAGGAGTACCTATTTTCTCAGCTGAGATGAAAATAGCTTATCTGGCAAAACAAAGCTTGAAAGGGCATATGGTTATATCTTTATAAGTATGTGTGGGGGTAGATGTGAGAGAAGACGACTTGTATGCTAAAGGATAACACTATTTCAAGTTCGGATACTTACAAACAACTATGAATAAATAAGAAAATTGAAAGAAGGTTCTTGGCAATTTTGCAAAGCTCTGGAACTGCTTTCCAGACAAGGTCATGGAGGCGGGGACCTGAACTACTTCCAGATGGAAATTTATAAATTAATGAAAGGATATGTGTGACACAGTGAAGTGATCTTGGGTCAGAATATGAAGTCTGTGATTTAAAGCTTTGGATACTCACTGACATTGCCAGAGAAATTTAATGGGAAACTTGTTTGTGCACTTTTCGTACACAATCCCTAAACAGAAATGCTTTTAACTGGTCCACACGCCAGTTCTTCTACTCTTCTGCATATACTTTTATTCTTCTTGGTACATGATATAGGAGAAGGGGGCTGCACTTTTTTAAATTATAAGATTGGCAGCAGGTAAAACCGGGCCAGTTTGTTAGGATGTCAGGTGTTAATTGGATAGAACTTGTTTACATAGTCAGGGTTAAATTGATCACCTGACTGGAATCAGGAAGTAATTTTCTCAAAGTCATATTGGCTGGAGCTAGGAAGGATGTTTTTCTCTCTGCTTAACATAACTGCTTGGAAGGGGGTGTAAGTTTCACCCTGCGAAATAGCTGCTTTGCAGACTGCTTAGATGTGGCTGGTCAAGAACACTCATGACTTTAGTATCTTCTACTGTTCTCTGACACACTGGTTGTTTTCAACCTTTTACTCTCCTGAGGTTCAAGGGAGTATGACTGTAACACAGGATGTGATCGTAGTATGCTACAAGACCTGATTCAGTGTTGCTTTTTCAGATCATTCAAGAGTTTCCTCTGGCCAAGAAAATTTTACTTTTCTGAGGTAGCATGGAGCTGAATAAGAGGCAGCCAAGGATACTTCGTATATATTGGTAAGTTTTGAAAAAGAAAAGGTTGATCAGTTTTGTGGACCAGATATTCCTGAGACCTTATAGCAGAAAATATCCTTTAATGATGACTCTAGATCAAGGAATTTTAAAAGCTATTTAGAGGATGTCCTAATTTCTTAACTGGGATTGTAGGGGCTTTTTTAGCTTGGATATTATGCTAACACATAGACACCTTATTACTAGATAACTGAGGCTCTTCAGACTTTATAAAATCCATTTTATAGCAACTACAGACACATTGTTTTCCTTCCTCATTTGGTCTCTTGGCTACTACTACCTGAAAAGCAATACTTGAAAAGTTATAGTGCTTTATCTCATTAAATGTATAAGTAGTCTATGGCAATTAGGCTCTTAACTCACCTGGCATGGTTAAGTGGATACAATTAGTTAGGTGTATGTGTACTGTATTGATAATGTTTAGTTCTAAAGATGGCTTTTTACACAAATACAGATACTCAGACTAGAGGCCACAAAGGACATGACAGTGTTAAAAATCTGCTAGGTAATTCAGTGTGAATTATTGATATATCTACGCTTGCAGTGGCTCTGCTGACATCTTTCTTGCCGCTAATAAAAACGAGATACTCTGTTTATCTCTGTGCTGTTTCTTGAGTTCTGAATAAGTTTACTCTGGAGTTGCGCAGCTTATTACTTGTAACATGTATAATGGTATTGATGTATCAGTTCAATGATGCAATTTGCCTCTTGCAATCCAGGAGCCCGGAGTTTGAAAGTTTTTCTTAAACACAGATTAAAACATGGCAGTATAATCTACTCCCACTCAGTCTGTCCATCTCCCTACCTTGCCTGTCAGAGAAATAAAATATCAGATTCATAACTCAGGTTAAATCTAGACTGTATCTGTTTTCTTCAGTCTTGTCTTGACATACTCAGATAAATTATCTTTCAGTGAAGAGATGGACTGAAATATTTATAGAAAATGAGTGTCTAAATGTGCCAGTCCTACAAAATCCTCATGAGGCCTTTGCTTTGAATTAAGCAAATTCTCAGTTATCTGCTAGTGATGCAAACAGCAAAAATCACCAGGTTTCTTTTCTTTGTTCTTCATATCATGTCAAAAAAATCATCCTGAAGGATCCTTTTCTTTACCTTTGACTTTACCAGGTTGGACAGGGCTTTGAGCAACCTGGTCTAGTGGAAGGTGTTCCTGCCCATGACAGGGGGTTGGAATTACATATGTTTTAAGTTCCCTCCCAACCCAAACCATTCTGTGGTTCTATGATTGTCTCTATGGAGTCCAGTGTAACAAGCCACGGAACCTTTTAAGCAAAAGTTGACAGTTGCACAGCATACATAACTTTCTAAATCCACACCTCCATTGGAGAACTGTTACTCCCACACTTCTCAGTCCCTTTTGGTTACCATCTGGAACAGCAATAAACCAAAGCTAACTCTTTTTATTATCATCTTAAATCCATCTGAAAATAGCTCCCTCACCCCTCCCTAATAAATTGTGTGATTACGTTTAAGCTGAAAAGTTTCTGTTGAGTCATCATTGTGGTTTAACCCCAGCTGGCAACTACACACCGCATGGCTGCTTGCTCAATCCTTTCTATCCCCAGCGGGGAGAGAGTCAGAAGGGCAAAAGTAAAAAAACTTGTCAGTTGAGATAAGAACAGTTTAATAATCAAAATAAAAAGAATAGCAAAATGTAATAAAAAGGGGGGGGGGGGGAGAAAAGAGAAATAAACCCAGGAAAAAAGAAGAGATGCAAATGAAAAACAATTGTTCACCTACCACCAACCAAACAATGCCATCCTGTTCCCAAGAAGCAGGCCCTGCAGCCAGCTTTACCCCCAGTTTACATACTGAGCATGACCCCATATGGTCTGGGATATCCCTTGGCTCAGTTGGGGTCAGTGTCTCAGTTGTTTCCCCTCTTGACAACCTATCACAGTATTAAAACCAAAATGTGTTTTAGTAGCTCAGGCAGATGTTGTGGGCATCTTTTGTGTTCAACCTAGTAATGCTTGTAGGCTTTGTGAAAGCACAGGTCTACTCTATGTCTGTATTTTCTTACACTAACCTCTGGAGTATACACAGATAGATTCTAAGGATACTAGGCATTTCTCCAGGTTTCCTATGTATCTGGTAGTCTTGTCAGTGCCTCATATAAGCTTCTAGGTATCTCGACAGCTGTGGTCCCTGCACAGAAATATATAGCATGGTTAGTCCAACATCAGATATATTTCTAATAGCTGCATTTGTGGGGCATATGCATAGACACTCTTGTGAATCTTATGCAGAAATGCAGTGGCCCTGCCTTGGCCTGCAATATGACACATTGTCTTTAAAATTCTGTACTTCCTTGGGAAACCTGGCTTTTCTCTAATCGTTACAGAAATAAAAACATTCTCGAGTGGTTTAAGGTAGAGTAAACTCAGTTCAGTAGCCAAGTGCTTTATTTTAGTAGCTCTTTTTCAAAGGCAAAGCTGTCTTCCAAGTTTTCCATAAAAGTACCTCAAAAAAACCCTTGTGCAGATAGTTTTGACAGTCCATTCACACAGTTATTCAAAACATGAACATCACGCCATTAGTTCTCTGTCACAAAGCTCAAAGTAGAACCATGTCGGCCACTAGCCACTGTAAGATTTCTGTTTGGGTATATTGCAAATCTACCACTCAAGTCTGGGCTAGCATTGCAAATCATGTTCAGGAAGGTAGCCAGGAAGCCTGCATCAGTTTGCCTCCTCTGGCAGAACAGTACCTGTCTACCTGGTCATGAAGTAGATAGATAGTTGGATATATTTAGGCCCCCCTGTCATGTATTCACATGTTCATAAGCATTTTCCTGTCTCAGGATGTCACAAGTTTACAGATACCAACATCTTAGCAGGATCCAGAACTGTAACTAAGTCCATGCCTTCTTACTGATGCCTTATCCATTCTGATTCACTTAGAGTTTAGGATTTGTTTTCTCTGGACTCCTGCAAGTTAAAATTATCCCCTAAATATGCTCAAGGGAGTTAAACAGACTGAGGGAACCTTCTGTGAGCTTGACACTTCTTTTAAATATTTTTAGTCAATATTCATCAACTGGGATGTTCCACATAAAGTGGAAAACTTATAGAAAGAACACTTGTGGTTATTCATGGCAATCTTGCAGGAAGAATGCTTGTGGTTAATTCCTCAGGGTGGGGGAATTACATTAATTTCCTGCAGGGGTTTTTGGCTTTTTTTCCTATGGATCCTATGGGATAAAAGATGATTAAAAAAAAATTATTTTCACTTTTTAAAGCATCCAAATCTCATTTTTAAATTAATATTGGCTGAGAAGCCAACACATTTGCAGTTTTCCTTCAATACAGTGTCTCTATGCTGAAGTGATCTATTTCAGATGGCTGAAACCAGGCTGAAACTAGGACACTGAAAAAGTATTGCTTAATGCCTGTAAGTACTGTCACAAATCAATAACTTTGAAATTCATTCTATTTGTACTTTAAGTTAGGCATATCACTTTAATTCACTCTGTTTACAGTTGAATAAAAGTGGATATGGACAGGTCTCACAAAGCACATGTATATGTTGAATAATACACCTTAAAATTGTAGAAAGAATACAACTGATGTTTGCAGTATTAACTCTATTTTTATTGAAGCTCTGCAAAAAAAAATGCAAATTCAAAATGTCATACGAAATAGCTTTGTTTTGGTGATCATATATAACCTGTGGACAGTGACCTCAGTCACACTAAAATGCCGTTTTCATATAGAAAATATTTTAAGAATTCATAAAACATACAATTCAGGAAGAAAAAATACATTTTCAAGGTATTTCATGTGGGCAAACAATTAGCAAAGTAGTGCTGCTAATAATAGCAAGAAGAGCAATGCGAAAGAACTGCAAACTGTGTTATGAGAAGAAACAATGTTGAATTTGAGAGCTGTATTTTCCAGTAGACAAAGGCACCCCAGCTGAAGTTCAGTTTGCATGTTGCATAGGTGTCTGCATCTTGAAGATGAAATTTATTCACTCTTGTTATTTGAATATATAAACTTTTGGACTTTGATCATTTATCTGTGGTGTCAATTTAGTGATAATGGGATCGTTCTAAGCATTTTGAACAAGTACAATTTGAAGAAGCTTAAGTATCCAAATGTGAGAATTAAAATAGAACTCTATCCTATCTGTGAATTAAAAGACTTAACCAATTAGGCTGAATATTTGGACATTTTAATGCATTTTCAACCATGACTGTGGTAATGCAGTGGAACACTGGATTGAACAGCTCTCTCCTTTCTGCTTCTCCCTGTGCTCTCCAGGACTCCAAAAACTACTGTGGCATAGCCAACTACTCCAAAAGCAAGTAAGTTAATGTGCCATCATCTAACAGTTGTTTGACATTCAGAGTGAAGATTCTCTCTCTCAAAATGTCTTCACCAAAACTCTTTGATCCTAATGTTCCAGTAATTCTTGAAGTTCTAGCCAAGACTGTAGCCTTCTTTCTAATTCTCTGAACAGTGTCAAAGCAGTATCTGCTTTAGAGCATTTACTACATATACAGTCAAGACCAGAAGAGAGGGCAATTGTGATTACCCAGCTGACAGAGAAGATCTGAACCTCAAAGATCTAAGTACAAGGATATATTCAAGAGAAACGCACAAGTTTCCGTTCCTGAGGATGTCATGGTTTAGGGGAGGCCAGACTAAACACATGCATGAATTTCTACATGATAAATGAAACTATGTGCGGAATTATCCTGTGCATTAAGTCAATCAATCACACAGGCTACAAACAGACTAATTTATAGGAATGTGGTTAGGTCTGCTTCCCCTTTTCTTGCTGATAGCAGCTGGGGTTATTAGTAACCTGGAAAAGCAGGGTGTTATGTGTGGTGGTTGTGAGCTTGGTCCCATGCATTTCTGGAGGCTATCCTCTGTCAGGTAACCCTGAAAGTTCAGCTGTGCTACCCCTAAATTGGAACTCCTTTGTGTCTGTTTATTTTTCTTGGTTCCTTTTTTTGATGTAAAAACAAAAAAGAACTCAGATGTGCTGTGCTGGTCAGGATATTTCGCAATATCCTGACCGTGAATCTGTCAGGATGTTCTGATCAGCTCCAGTTGTACGGATTAAAAAGTAACCAAGTTCAGAAATCACAGCATTAATCACAATTGTGTTGGATTTTTGTGATTCTGTGAACATCATGCTTACATTTCATTGTGGCAAGATGCCATTACTGTACATGCTTAAACTGTTTAAAATAATGCATTATTTTGTTATGAATAGTGAACTACTGGTTAATTAACCAAGTCAGAAACTTGGAAGGGTTACACTGTGGGCATGTAAGTAATCTGTGATGGCTTTAAATTTCATATAAAGTATTTACATTTTATCTTCACATTTTGTCTGGAAGCATGTTTTTTTCTTGTTTCATAAATTAATAACTCCTAAATTCCTATGAAAATGAGTTCACCAGAAACTTCCTTCTTTTCCTTACTTGGCGCTGCTGATTCCTAGCCTTTTTGCCATTAATAAAATCAATTACAAGTCCAGTTGCTCATACCTACAGCCATCGCTGCATTCAGAAGTATGGCTTTTAGAAACGTTTTTTCAGCTATGGTTCGTAAGAAGCAAACACATAGACATTGGACAGTCCTGTATGCTAGATTCTCTTTCAGGTGGTTATTAAACTTTTTTAGGACCAGGACATTTGTCTTCTCAAGTATTTTACAGGCGAATCTTCACAGTCTGCAGCACATTATTCCCTTTAGTAGACCAATAGTTGTTCACCAGTGTCTAGGAAAACCTGAGCTAGAAGGATTTAAATGAAGTAAAATTGCAGCAAAGTGTAAATTAAAATAAGTCCTCATTTAACCTGCATTATTTTTCTTTTCTTTTTTTAAATACACTTTGAATTGCTGGTTTCAAATGTTATACCAACTGTTAGAAAGGTATTCCAGGACATCAGAAAAGATGCTTGTGTTGTTCTCCTTGGCCTGGCTCCTGCATCCAGGTCATCTAGAGAGAGGAGGACTGAGAAGCTTCTGCAGGGGATAGCAGGGCAGGCATGACAAAATCAACAAGGGCTGGAGAGATGAGTGTTGAAGGTTTCTAAGAAGCCCTGAGGGTCCTCTGAGTGCCCAAATAGACTCAAAGGCAAGCCTCAGAGGTGAGACATGAAAAAAAGCAGCTTTAGTAACACCATGATAATCTGAGCAAATTTGGTTCAAGCCAGGAAACCACTCAGAGAAAAAGATTTGTTCCATCCCTGCAGTAGTATGGGAAAGGTTTGTTTTCAAACCCTGTGTTTAGTCAAGCCCACCTGGCTAAAATGAGTTTTCTCTACTGAAAAAGAATCATAGAATTGAATTAGAATTGGAAAAGAACTTAAAGCTCATCCAGTTCCAACCCCTGCCACGGGCAGGGACACCTTCCACTAGAGCACCTTGCTCCAAGCCCCGTCCAACCTGGTCTTGAACACTGTCAGGGATGGGGCAGCCTCAGCTTCACTGGGCACCCTGTGCCAGCGCCTCAGCACCCTCGCAGGGAAGAGCTTCTTCCCAATGTCTAATTTAAATCTACCCTCTGTCAGTTTAAAGTCATTCCCCCTTGTCTTATCACTAGGTGCCTCGTAAAAAGCTCCTCTCCAGCTTTCTTTTAAAGCATGCATTATTGTTTTTCAACAGAACTGTATCTGCTAGTAAAACTGCAGGATAGATGCAGGCATTCCATCATAAAAGCTTTTTTTACTGGTGTTACCAGCAGGTAACTACATCCATGTAAAGAAAGTGCTGTAGATTTAACTGTGCGTCACATGATTAAACCAGGAAAAATTCTTTAACAGAGCTGCAGTTGATGTAATGACCACTTGTGGAAAAGCATGGAGGGAAGAAACTGCAAGTAACATCAGCTGTGACTCTAGCTTTCAGACTTGCCTTTCAGAGTGGCCTGTCGTGATTGCTTCAGTATGTGCAGGACTCAGTGGGTATTCTCCCATCAGAGTTTTACAGAAGTAACAGCAAAGTAGGCAAGTAACAGGATTATGTGGTATTTTAGTAGAAAAAACATGTCTTGATTGTCTACACTGCTTCCAGCTGATAATCAATTGGATTACAGGAGAATTATCTCGTCATGAGGTTCTTTCTAAAAAGGATGTGGTAATTAAGGAGCTATTGTTGCTGACTCAAGACATCTTCAGCCTTTTCATCCCGTATTTACTGAATACTTTTTGCGATTAAAAAGACCCACACAGTCCTCCCCTAAACCCCAACAAGCCACAAAAAAAACCCCACACCCTTCCCCCAAAAAATCACAGAGCAAACAAGCCCCCAAATATCACTGTACCTTTAGTACAGAGGGTGCTACATACAGCTGATAGCAGCTATCTAGGATAGTCAGTTTTGCTTTCTCTGTAGGACAAATGGCATTTTCAACACTACTTTCTTCCACTTCTATTTTTTCTTGATCTCCTTTCACCTCCAATATAAATATCTTGAGACTTTTTGTACCCTAAATTTCTCACCACAGAGGAAGACCGATCAAACAGATTGTAGAAATGAACACTGACAGAGTCGCTAACCTTTCGAGAAACTTCCAATAAAATTACAGTTTTGGTGATACCATCAGGAGAAAAACTGATTTTACTCGTCAGAGCTAGTCTAGCAAACGTACAGAAAACACAGTTCTGAACATCCAAGATGATAATTTTGCCTTTGGTCACTAAATTCTGAAATGCTTTTAACCTCTACTCATCTTTTTTGACTTCCCTAAAAAAAGCAGGAGTCAGGGCAGATTTCATCCTACAGTTTAGAATAAGATATGTACAGTAAGTGAAAGCAAAATGTTCTTCTAAGATTTAATAGTCTTTGCTCTGTAAGTGTGTGCATACCCAGTGCAGCATGAACAGGGGAAGTTGAATACCCATCACTAGCTAGAGCTGTGCACGTTTGAAAAGAGAATCTCACCACTTATTATACATCATTTTATACGCAGACATATTACCACATGCAAGTAAACATGGTGGGGGGAAATGAACCTACATATGAGTGAAATAGTCTGGAAATACAAAATGCCAACATTCTCAGTTTTTACATCAGTTTCTCAGATGCTCTTCAAGAATCTGATTTCAATGTTCTGAAATGCTAATGCTTTCCACAATGAAGTTTTTAAGTCTGCCTGAATGTTATATTCTTCAACAGACAATTAGAGTAAGTAATTTTCTAGAGCTTTAGTGTTTCTCCAGAGACTGTGAGGTTCACATGTATGTGTAAAAGGTAGTTTACACAGTATAAGGTAGGTTTTCCTATCAGGATTGCATGGTTTCCACAAGAGCAAGTTGCTGGTAAATTTTTAAAAACAAAAGGAAAGTTTCAAGTTAACAAACCAATTGTTACCTTGGTTGAACCACACTAGTTGTTACAGCCCACAGAATGCTAAAGGTTGATGCTGCTGGTGTTCAGAATCTGAAGTTTCAAATGATGCTGTTCTAGCACCTGAATTGTACTGCTTTAAATTTTCTAGGCACGTGAATTATTACTATTTAATATATTCTATTTCATATTTTTCGATCTTTTATACTTTTACCTATGTCACATCAAGTTTCTTTGACTATGCTCCTGCGCTGCGGAATTCCGCATGTTTAGCCGTAGAGGCACGCACCACCTTTCCCACGTTAGCATGAATTGCCTCTACGAACAGCTAGGGGGCTGTATTATTCCATTTTTAAAGCAGGAAGACAGAAACCGAGGGATACAACTAGTATCGGCCTGTCTTTAACAACTTTTTCCTCACCAGTTTGGGCAAACATCAGTGCCTATACCTGTGTATCAGTATTTAAAGTTTGATGGAGTCGTTTGTATAAGATACAGAACTTCACAAGGGGCTGTAGTTTTGCCCACATTTTCAAATCCTTAATGGTAACTAATATGTTGTGTTTCTTTACAAGCTCTCTGCATTGTTCTGGTTTAGTATTTATGTATTCTACTGAAATCATAATAAGGTCGCATATTACATATGAATTCTTGGAGGAATTTTGCAGCTTGCTTTTTGTTTTCTTTCTTCCTTCCAGGTGGTCTGATACTACATAAAATCAACCTCTGGTGAGGACAGGGAAAGCAAGAGTTCAGGAAAAACTTCCTGGCCAAGAACAGCTGTGGGAATTCACTCCCAGATCTAATTAAAACAGGGTCTTGGGGATGACTTTCTTTTCTTATACTTTTGCATCAATTAAGTCTCTCTGTGATCTGGATTGCACTTCCACATGTTTGTTATTTGATTACTGTGTGAATGCTCATTGCTTACTTTGCTTTTGTTTTATGTTTTCCTGATAATTTCCTGAAAGCTGTAAACAGAAATAAATGACAGGTTTAGTAAAAACTCAATCTTGCTTTTGTGCTGCAGAAGCCCGTTCAAGACTTCATAAGCCCCTCAAAATTGATTTTTGGAGCACTGTTATTTAATCTGTCCTTTACAAAACTTTAATGCCTTGAGCAAATCCTTCTTGCCTTATTCCCACCACTAGTCACTTTGACTTCATGGTAAGCAGATAAATGTAAGACAAAGAATGCAGTTCAGATTGTTCCCCCCCCCCCCCCCCCCCCCCCCCCCCCCCCCCCCCC
>JANRGW010055027.1:0-16185 GCA_024733675.1 Psilopsiagon aymara | reverse complement strand
CCCTTTCTTCCTTCCTTCCCTCCTTCCTTCCTTCCCTACTTCCCTCCTTCCTTCCCTCCTTCCTTCCTTCCTTCCCTCCTTACTTCCCTCCTTACTTCCTTCCTTACTTCCCTCCTTACTTCCTTCCTTACTTCCCTGCCTCCTCCTTTCCTTTCTTCCTTCCTTCGTTTCCTTCCTTCCTTCCCGTCCTTCCCTTCATTCCTTACCTTCCTTCCTTCCTTTCTTCCTTCTTTCCCTCCTCACTTCATTCCTTTCCTCCTCCCCTTACTTCCTTCCTTACTTCCTTCCCTCCTTCCTTCCTTCTTTATTTCCCTCCCTCCTTCCTTCCCTCCTTACTTCCTTACTTACTTCCCTCCGTCTTTCCTTCCTTCCTTTCTTCATTTCCTTCCTTTCCTCCTTCCTTCCTTCCTTACTTACTTAATTCCTTCCTTCCATTCCTTCCTTCCTTCCCTCTTTATTTCCTTCCTTCCCTCCCTCTTTCCTTCCTTCCTTCTTTACTTACTTCCCTCCTCACTTCCCTCCTTCCTTCATTTCCTTCCTTTCCTCTTTCCTTCCTTTCCTTCCTTCCTTTCCTCCTTCCTTCCTTCCTTATTTACTTAATTCCTTCCTTCCCTTCCTTCCTTCCTTTCCTCCTTCCTTCCTTCCCTCCCTCTTTCCTTCCTTTCTTCCCTCCGTCCTTCCTTCCTTCCTTCCCTCCTTCCTTCCTTCCCTCCTTCCTCTCTTCTCTCTTACTTCCCTCCTTACTTCCTCCTTTCTTACTTCCCTCCCTCCTTCTTTCCTTCCTCCCTTCCTTCCTTCCTTCCTTCCTTCCTTCCCTCCTTCCTTCCTTTGGAAGCAACACCAGCTCCTGAGGGACACCACTTCTTAAAGTTCTCCTGCAGGACATTGAGCCATTGGCCACATCTCTTTGCATGTGGCCTTCCAGTCAGTTCTTTATCCACCAAGTGGTCCACCCATCAAATTGACACCCCTCCAATTTAGAGACCTCATTTGGAGTATCGTGCGCAGTTCTGGTGCCCTCAACATAAAAACGATGTGCAACTCTAGGAACAAGTCCAGAGGAAGGCAATGAGGATGATCAGGTGACTGGAACACCTCCCTTGTGAAGACAGGCTGAGAAAGTTGGGGCTGTTCAGCCTGGAGAAGAGAAGGCTGCGTAGAGACCTCATATCAGCCTTCCAGTATCTGAAGGGGGGCTTTAAGGATGCTGGGGAGGGACTCTTCATTAGGGACTGTGGTGATAGGACAAGGGGTAACAAGTTCAAACTTAAACAGAGGAAGTTTAGATTGGATGAGGAGGAAGTTCTTAACTGTGAGGGTGGTGAGGCACTGGAATAGGTTGCCCAGGGAAGTTGTGAATGATCCTTTGCTGGAAGTGTTCAAGGCCGGGTTGGAGGGAGCCCTGGGTGGCATGGTTTAGTGGGAGGTG
The DNA here is from genome assembly GCA_024733675.1 of Psilopsiagon aymara. Classification (NCBI taxonomy): domain Eukaryota; kingdom Metazoa; phylum Chordata; class Aves; order Psittaciformes; family Psittacidae; genus Psilopsiagon; species Psilopsiagon aymara. Next base: position 14,756 of record JANRGW010055027.1, on the reverse strand, counting down.
TCCCTGCCCATAGCAGTGGAGTTGGAAATAGATGATCTTAAGGTCCTTTCCAACCCTAACTATTCTATGATTCTATGATTCTATGTTGTGTGGGACAGCATCAAAAGCTTTCTGCAAGTCCAGGTAGATGATGTCAACTGCCCTACCCCTGTCCCTCAGTTCCATAGCCCTATCACAAAAGGCCACCAGTTTGGTCAGGCAGGATTTCCTCTTAGTGAAGTCATGCTGGCTGTCACCAACCACCCTGTTGTTTCCTATGTGCCTCAACATGCCTTCAAGGAGAATTTGCTCCAAGATTTTGTCAGGCATAGAGGTGAGACTGACCAGCCTGTAGTTCCCTGGCTCATCCATTTTCCCCTTCTTGAAAATGGGGGTTATATTTCCCTTTTTCCAGTTATCGGGAACTTCACCTGACTGCCATGATTTTTCGAATATGATGGACAGTGGCTTAACAACTTCATTTGCAGCTCCTTCAGGATCCGCGGATGGATTTCATCAAGCCCCATGGACTTGGGTATGTTCAGGTACTAGATGGCCTAGAATCAGATCCTCTCCTACAGTGGGCCCAAGGTCTTCGTTCTCACAGTCTTCCTTCCTTCCTCCCTCCCTTCCTCTGTTCCTCCCTCCTTTCCTCCCTCCCTTTCTGTCTTCCATCCTTCCTTCCTCCCTTCCTTCCTTCCTCTGTTCCTTCCTCCCCTCTCGAAACAAAACTTTAGACATTTATGAAATAATACTCCTTCAAATCCTGCCTTCACTGAAACTGGTATAAACTTGGTAAGCTCTTAAAACTTGTCGTCCACCTAGCATACCACATACATACTGCATACAACTTTCATGTATGCCCATGTATTTTCTGTAAGGTGTATAAAAGAGGTGTTAAAAATATCTTCTATCAAAAATGTGAAACTGTACAATTGTATTAAAATCAACTTTGTAGTTAATACACTGAGAGATTGATGGCAATGTTCTCACTGAAAGCTCTAATTATTGCAGTAGTTAAAAAAAAAAATCTGTTTTCTTCCAAAGAAACTGAATGGTACAGGAATTTTCACTGATAATACAGCAGTACACATCATCTTATCTTTTATGCACAAGTCACTGCAACCACTGATTATTTTATTTAGTTTAAAAATAAAAGATTGAGATAATCAGTTTTCCTTTTTCCACATGTTGTACTGAAGTCAGGTAAGTCAAAAAAATCTAAGCCATGATGTTAGCTGGATCAACTAAGATTTGCTGCTAATTTATAAAACCATAATTATTATTATCAAGTTGGATCTTTTTCTGTCTAGCTTAGTCATTTTATTATTGCTTGTACAATAAAGCAAAATATCAGCCTTAATGAATTTTATCTGCATACTAATGAAATAGAGATGATAAGCTATTTCTAATTATCTTTTGGTGACTAACAAACCTAGCTGCTATGGAGTTTTTTGATTATAAAAGTTAAACTGTTTCTTAAAAAAAAAAAAAAAAAAGGCCAAAAATCAATGTTTCTTCTTATTGTGTGAGATATGTTCTTTTTTTATATACTGTTTCCTAGACATTTTCTTTAACTGCATGTAGGTAGAACTCAATTTAGGCATACTTAGTGTGAGTTCTCAGAAAGGGAATAAAATGTAGGGTTTTATTAAACAAAGGAAAAAAAGAGATGGAGCTTACAGTACCATATTGAATAAACTATCCTTTAAATGCTCTTTGTACTTAAAAAAAAAAAAAAAAAAAAAAAAAACCAACCAAAAAAAACCAACCAAACAGTGCAATAAGGTGTATTTGATATTCAGTGAAATGGTAGGGCAAAGATTAATAAAAAACCCAAAGAAGCTCTATATACACACCAGAGGAAAAAAAAAAAAAAGATCTAGTAGCTGTTAATGCAGTCAACTTTCCAGGATGCTTCTGAAAATCCAGTAATGTAAACTGACAGCATAATTAAAATACATGGGTTTCTTCCTACTTCAGGGAAAGAGAGAGCTGTAAGCCAGGGTTTTTTTGGCTACTTAATAACTTCAATATTCAATTTTCTTCTGCTGGATTTTAATCAAGTGTGAGTGTGAATATGGGGCAAGGCTATCACAGCCAAATCCCTGTTCAGCTCATTTAACTTCCAAGATATCAAGGCTCTTCCATTAATGTATGTTGTCTTGCACTGCAACTGTCTTTGAAGTTTTTACCTCTAAAATTTCTAAAGCTCACTAATTCAAGAGAAGCCCTGCATTTTGTGCATAATGGTTCACAGTTCCATCAATAAACCTTTTCCAGTGAGATTGGAATGGTGAATGAGAGGAATTTGTATACAACCAGCATGAGATGTTGATCTCATTACAGCCAAAACCAGAAGATCCTGACCTCAATAATAACACAACCTTCTGTCTGCCTTTTTTATTCAAAGTAGAAAGTTACCTATATTAAAGGCAAACCCATTTACAGTCATCAATTTACTTTGAAACTGTAATGTGTTCATTGTTTCTATGAGATCACTAATGACACAACAATCCAAGTTGTATTCTCCCAGTAACATATCCTTTTTCCACGCTGTATGTTTTAGCAATCATTTCCTGTGCAACTAAACCCATATGTTTATAGCAATTTATGTATAATGACTTGTCTGTTTCAGCCAATTAAAATTTTCATGTGCATGAACCTACAAAGAAAATCAGGTTTTCCCTGTTTAGTCAGAAGTTCTTAAACCAAAAAATACTTGAACATGACAAATGGGTAAGATATTGAAGTCCATACTCTGTTGAGTACTGTGAATCTGAGGTACATCAAATGAAAAGTCAGAGAGTCAGCAATCTTCTCCCTTCATTACGCAACTTGCTGCTGTGTGTCTACATGGAATGGAAAGATACAGGATGTAAAGCTATGAGCAGTTCTAATGTGTGCATGCTCTACAGGGCAATGTGAAGGAAATTATAAAAATAAAAAATGCATTCTAATATGGTACAGACAAGTTCATAGCACATAAAAAAGCCAGATGGAAAAAGTTATTAAATGTACATTTCTGGAAAGACCGATACCGTTTGATGTGAAGTACTATGCTAGTTAAAATCCTAAAAGCACGTATTACACCAAATTAAGTCAGTCTGGCTAACATATAGAATTTTGTTTAATATCACAACTTCATTCAGAAATTCATGCTTTTCTAACTAGGATAATGAAATGACATGATATTCCTTCTTCACTACACAGTGCGTACATCCATCAGTACATAGCAAATGTTCCAGTAAATCACAGAGATTCAAGAATGGAAATGTTTTCAGCACTGCAAAATATTCTTAAGATTTAATTTGCATACTTATCGGTCATATATAGCACTGTAAAAAATAATTACTAAATCTACGAGGGCAACTGAATGCACTTGAATGGCTCTGAGTAACCAGCATGACTTTTTGTCTGTATTAATGCTGAATTATTAAGATTAGATTGTGACCTAAGGCACAATATTTCAGTGATGTCTTGACATGCCTGAGAGGTGGGCTGATGCCAACCTGATGAAGTTTAATCGTGACAAATGCAAGGTCCTACACCTGGGTTGGAGCAATCCCAGGCACAGCTACAGGTTAGGCAGAGATGAAATTCAGAGCAGCCCTGCGGTGAAGGACTTGGGGATGTTGGTTGATGACAAATTGAACATGAGCTGGCAGTATGTGCTCACAGCCCAGAAAGCCAACTGTACCTTGGGCTACATGAAAAGAAACATGACCAGCAGGTCAAAGGAGGTGATTTCTACTCTGCTCTCATGAGACCTCACTTGAAGTATTTTATACAGTTCTGGTGCCCTCAACATAAAAAGGAAATAGAACTGTTGGAACAAGTCCAGAGGAGGGCCACCAGGATGATCAGGGGACTGGAGCACCTCCTGTATGAAGAAAGGAGGAGAAAGTTGGGGCTGTTCAACCTGGAGGAGAGAAGGCTGCGTGGAGAACTCACAGCAGTCTTTTAGTATCTGAAGGGGCCTATAGGGATGCTGGGGAGGGACTCTTCATTAGGGGCTGTAGTGATAGGACAAGGGTTAATGGGTTCAAACTTAAACAGGGGAAGTTTAGATTGGATATAAGGAGGAAGTTCTTAACTGTGAGGGTGGTGAGGCACTGGAATAGGTTGCCCAGGGAAGTTGTGAATGCTCCATCTGTGGCAGTGCTCCAGGCCAGGCTGGACATAGCCTTGGGTGATATGGTTTAGTGTGAGGTGTCCCTGCCCATGCGAGTGGGGTTGGAACTTGACGATCTTAAGGTCCTTTCCAACCCTAACTATTCTATGATTCTATCAAACCACATGCTTGCATCATATTCTTTCTTCCTTCTTGTTTCCTCATGGGTAATAATTAAACAGAAGTCAATGTCCATGGAAGATCATTCTTCCATAAGCCTGTAGAGCAGTCTGCTGCTCAACTCCAGCCACTGCATGCTCATATTGTCAGAGAGTTTACCAATGAGTGGGAAGTTGAACTTCCTAACTTCCTTGAACTTAGACCGTACTGTGGATCATGGTTGGTTTGCAAGCACCAAAGATGATCTAAAACACTAACATACGCTCTTGATTATCTAAACTGATCTCATTTCAAGCCAGACTTTAGCTTTTTTTAAAACCTTAATTTTAAAATTAATATTATATTAGGTATGTCAGCATAGTGGGAATTTGTTGGAATAACACCATACTGTCACATTCTAATAAAATCTTTCCTATAGCCTTGTTTCTTCCTTAGCATTAGCACTATGATATTAAGACCAAGAATCTTCGTGGTATGCTGAGTTAAAAAAAAAAAGAAAAAATATATTTTGTTATTAACACGAATGACTGGGCACCTGGGTACTTGATGACTTGCTGGCTGATGACTGAGATTTCTTGGTATTTCAAAGCTAACTTTCATCTTTTTAGTATTCAATGTACTTATATGTGTTTTTTCCATGACTTTTGAACATAATGCTTATTAATTTGCTAGGTCTTCACAGTTCAAATTCTTTTTTTTTCTTTAACAGATTTTTATGTTAGATAGCATATACACTCAAAAAGACTTCAGAATAGATGTTCTTCACACAGGAACTATAGTAAGGCTCTGTCACTAGGAACAGAAAACATGTTTGCAGCAATTAAACAATTAATAGAAACATAATTTCTCATTGCTATGGTAGCCTTGACACAAAATGTAAGATTTGAGTTACCACTAAACTTCAGTTAAAATGAGTAATCTCCAGATCTTCTGCCATAGATCTAAGTGTATAAAATTTCAAGCTACATGGCAGAAAGTACAAATCAAACAAGCAAACAAACAATGCTATTAAATGCATTTAACAAAAGAAACTGTCCCACAATTGATCATAAAGACTACAAATGTATGTTTAATTACTATATCAAAGAAAACTTGAAATGCTACAGAACTTTGAGTAGATCTATGTAGAGGTATAAAGATATGATAACCAAGGAAAATTTCCTTCACTTCAATAAAAAATTGGATTATATGCCAATTAAACAATTTGCCACAATTTCAGTGAATAATCATAATTTGTTTGTTCTCTAAAAGAAATTATTCACGTTACTATTATCTAGTTATGAAAAAAAATTTTTCCTCTTTTTTTTTTTTTTTTTTTTTTTTTTTGGAGGAGGAGGCACAGGTGCATGTCCAAAGCTGTCTACGTTTTATGCTGGAAAATCGCACAAGATTTTGGGTTCAGACAGAATCAGTTCTTTATACTAACATTAGTAAAATGTTCATGAAAACTTCAGTTAGCAATGCAAAATGAATTCTTTGAGACTGTTTTACCCCCAAATTCTCCTTAAAACAAATGTAACTCTTTATACCAAGTAACACAGAATACCAGCACTATCTATCATTTCAATATTGTGCACAGGTACAAATTTAAAAGATACTAATAAAAAAAAAAAAAAAAAAAGTAACATTAATCAACCAATAAAACACACTCACCCTCTCTTCGATTAAGCTTTGCAAATCCAGGGCTGTGACTGCTAGACAGCTCTGATGAACTGCTGAATGCTGACTGAGGCAAACCAGACACCAACTGATCATCACAATTATCTGCCAGTGAAAAATATCACATTCAGGTTAATACAGTGAATACCGTTTACTAGAACTGTAAGCAAAGATAATTCTAGAAAAATGTCTGAATCAACCCTGTATCTCAGAACACTACATCTCTTAAGTGCTTCCAGCCACTGTATTGCGCTTGAAAGTAACAATAATGAGGCAGCACTTCTTTTTTTTTTTTTTTCCCAGTATTTTATGAGATTACCAAGGTATAATTTAATATGTTCTTTGGCTGCCTGTACGTCCAACCTAACCTAGTCCTGGTTGTAACATAAAGCTATGACCTCAACATGTTCTTTGTTCTGTTTAGATGTGATGCCAGCAGAAGTCTGTGCAGCCACGTTTAAAGTGCAATCACATTTAATACAACTATACCTCAAACGAAACCATGAACCAAATGAAAACGAAAGTAATGTCTGTTTTAAGCACTGTAAGAATAACAAAATGGGAAATCTTCTGCTTTACCAGTGGTATGTGCATTTGATATAGACAAAGTACAAAATCATTATTGCAGTTATTAGTATGCAAGTCCTAACATCACACAGAATGAAACTTGAATGTTTCAGAAAAAGAAGACTTAACTGCAGTTCACAATCAATGTTGCATAAGCAAGCAAACGCTAATCAATACTTTGGATGTTAAAAGTCTCCCCAACTCAATTCCTATACAGGGCATGTGTTCATTCTCCATTTAAATTTGAAAAATATAAATTGAGAATCAATAATTGTTCTAGCTTTACCTGAAAGAAGACTGACTCTCAAACACTAGAAGTGTAAGCAAGGCTTTCTCCAAGCTATACTGTGCTGGAATCTGTTGCTTAGAAAATCAGAGGAGATTATATAAAGACAGGTGACAAGGTGAGTCTTTTTTCTTCTAACTCTCCTGTCTGCATACCGAATTTCCACTATCGAAATCATTAATATCAATCAACATAATTTTTTCCTGATTCAGTGATAATTAAGTGTTTCTGCTGAATAATTATGGATATTTGCAAGTAGCACCTCAAGTGAATTTTTTGATCACCTTCGAAAATAGTTTATTTCTTTAAGTTAGTTCAGTTGATTCCTTAAGCAAAACTCTTCCTAAAGAGAAGGCCTAATACTGACCACGCTATATTTGATATAGTTCTATCAAATTCCATAAATAATATCTAGCCACTGCAAACAAAAGGATATTTTAATTTGCTTGATAAGCTTACATACTTAATTACTTACAAACATACTTACATACGATATTTCTACCAAGTAGAAGCACCTCAGTCATGTGAAGAATAAACAAACAAAATTATCATATGAGTTTATTTCCTGCTCTAGGTTTTTATAATCCAACCTGCAAAATTTTATAACTACTCTCTGTTGCCAAATTACAAGCTCATTTTTCACTTAATTATCCTCAGATTAGATTTATAACGGTGAAGGAGCATGTGATACCTGGGACAAATTGTGCAACTGGCAACCACAGAAGAATTAGAAAAACTATAGGAAACAAGATTTCATCTTACAGGAAAATGCATTACATAGGTAAGTCCTAAAAAAAGATCATTAGTGAAAAGTTTCTTTACAACACAAAAAAGAAAGAACTTTCTAGCCATAAACAGAAGCGTATGATGCTGTGTTCCACACAGGGAGCTACTTACAATGCTGATGTAAGTGAGCACATCAGGCGCCACTGATTCTTTTTCTGCTATCAAAGTCAACATTGTAAGCCTAGATATCAAAATGAAAAACAAGAGGAGATGACAGAAAGGCATTTTCTCCAGAATCTATCTACATGATCTAGAATTACAGAATTGTAGTCTATTTGGGTTTTGGTTGGAAGGGACCTTTAAAGATAATCTATTCCAACTCTCCTGCAATGAGCAGGGACATCTTCAACTAAAAGAAGTTGCTTCAGAATGTCATCCAGCCTGGCCCTGAATGGTTCAGGGATCAGGTATCTACAACCTTCCTGTGAAACCTGTTCTAGTGTTTCACCACCCTCATTGTAAAAAAATTATTTCTTACCTACCCTCTTTCAGTTTAGAACCATTAGCTCCTCCACTATCACAATAGGCCCTATTAAAAAGTCTCTGTCCATCTGTTTATAAGCCTGCCTTACAAATATGGCTGCAATATGGTCTGCCTGAAGCCTTCTCTTCTCCAGGCTGAACAACCGCAATTCTCTCAGACATTCCTCATACAAGAGGTGATCATTTTTAGGGCCCACTCCAACAGATCCACATCTTTCCTGTGCTAAGGATTCCAGATCTGGATACAGCAAAATTTCTCATAATTTTTTCAAAATTTCTCATATTTTCAAATTTACTCATCTGGTGAAGGGTGGCATGTGTTACTAAATTTATTACCATGTGACTAATACAAGCATTAGCATATAAACAATACCAGATACACTCTTTTTACAACACTCCTGCATGTCGGTCTTCACAACTTTCTAATTATGGAAAAAAACCAAACCCTCAAAAACATATAAAGCTTTCAAATTTAAAAATTTTCCACTGGATGGATGAGAATGAAGCCTTTGTATCATTTGATTCTGCAGACTACACTTTTTACCTTTTATGATCTTAATAAACAAGTTCAAAATAAATTAATAGTACTGTGTTATTTGGCCTAGATGGTCTTATACACATATTTCTGAAATATTCCCAAAAGACCATTGAGCATTTACATAATTATATATATATAATATTAACTATATTAATTATATATGTTATGATGTGATATGATATGATATTATATACAATAACTTATGTCAATATCAATTTGCAATAGGAAGGTGCATAAACAGTTGAATATACACAATGCTTTATCTAAAATCTAACAGTGCAAGGCACGTTTTTGACAATACATATTAGTAAGTAAAGAAAAACGAGCAGTGTATCACAAATAGATATACTCTGAATAATTAAACATTTATTTCACAACAGCTGCTATGCTTTATTCAAAGAAAATAACTTCATATCAACTTCTATTTTTATTACTTAGCTCATGTAGCTTAAAACGTGTCCTTGCAGCAGCTTCCAGTGTGCAATGTAACTTTAAGTTGCAAAAATTCTGTAATTAAATCCAAAACACTGTATAAATTGGCAGGAACAGATGGTCAGTTTCAACTTGTTTCTCAAATTTAATAAAAGCAAATGAAAACATAATCTGTGCAACCAGACAATTCTATATGGTTTTACCTAAAGTGGAAGAGTTACTACCCAATGAAACAGTGTTTGAATTTAGTGTTTTCCCATATGCTGCTGGTCAGCTTGTCAATTTTCTTGGACACCCTTCCTCTGCAGTACAGTAAAACAGACCTTACTGCTTAAATCAATCTAGGGCTTCCTAGGGCTATTTTGTATAGATCCTCCAAGATAAATGAAAACTTAGGTAATCTATTCTAGTATGACTTTTAAACTAAAGAATTTTTATTTAAAAGTATGCATCATATAACTTTTATTAGCTTTTTATGATTTTTTTTTCAATCCTAACCAACAGCTAAGAATACAAAAAATGCAAACAAATAACAGGTTTCTGCAATATCCACAAAAATATGGCATCAAATAAGGCTTTGTGAAGGAAAGAATATGTATTTATGTGATTCTGATGTAGAGACCTTTAGGCAAATAAAACCAAGCTCAGGCCTACAGAGGCATTGTACTACAACTGCACAATGAGAAAAGTGAGGAATAACTCTGAAATGCTAGGTTTGGCTAATGCAGTATGTTGATATGAACTGTAATAGTTGCTGTTTATGAAACAATGGCTTAAAGGAGTAGTATTCAAAAGGACTGAGAGACATTACTCTGGGACTTAGAGGTGAAAAGCTGATTTGAAAACAAAAAACAGTTTGGGAAAAAAAGAAAGGGGATGTGCAACTAGAGGGAAGCATACATAAATAAAAATATATTACCAAATGCAAAAATTTATTCAGGTTATACAAGGCATACTTTTCCAAATACCATAATTTCAGCCCACATATTATCCAATTTATAAAGCAACTGAGGCGTTTTATAGGAATAAAGCTTAAGAGTTGCATGTAAAAAGTTTGAATATCATTTCTCTTCCAGCTTCAAAAACTATCTTATTATGCAAATTCAGAATAAACGAAGAAATCATTCATTCAGTGGTACTGACATAATTTACCTAGATCATGCTATATGATTTACAATAGAGTTCAAATAGGATACCATGTAGTAAAGCAGTTATCATGTTTATGCTTATAACTTATTTGATCATCAAATAAATTGTGTGTCTTAGACTTAAGCAGCACCTTGCTAAAATAAAAAATAAAGTATTAATAAAAGTAGTAGAATTCTGGAACAACAAGAGATGTAATTCTTCAGGATGCGTAAGTACATATTCTCATTTCCTTGTAGTGAAAAAAAACACTATCTCATTTACAAGTACAAAACTTTTTTCTTTTACAATGTCAAGAATGTATTTTACCTTGAATTTAACAGTTGAGCTGCTGCTTGTCATCTATTCTTTCAGCTTCATCCACAATGTAGACTCACAAAATTGCATGTATAATTTGAGTGCAAATTCAGTCTAAATAGGCAAATGTCAAGATTCTGGCTCTTAGTTACTATATGCTGATGTGCAATCAAGTTTCTGTTCATAATTATACAAAAAGTACATGTAAAGAACATACGTAGAAAAAAGATTTTAATGATTGACTTCCCTAAAAAAATATTAAATTCTTCAGCTTTATCAAAGATTCAGAACATACTGAGTGCCCAATGAGCAAAGTAATAATTTTAGTGTTAAAAAAATAAAAATATGCTTCAATAAGTCACATGGAAAGAAAACAATACAACAACAAAAATCAAATCAAAGAAAGCTTAGTAATCTTTCTCCCATTTGGAAAAAATAAAAACCTAAACATCAGACAGACAGACTAGCTAGGGACCACTGGAAATGCAGTCTTAGAGGAACAGAATATAAAAAATAATAACTCTAAGAGTCTCTTAAGTTTAATAATGTCCATCTTTCTTATGCAAGTGATGCTGCAATGCTTAAGAAGGATCAACTTTGCTGCTATTAACACGTTCAGATTTCAACAAATGAATATTACTAAAATCTTCATGAAAACAAGGCTCTTAAAAATAACAGCCATCATATTGTAGCAACAGGAATAGTACCTGCTAAGATCTAAAAAATAACAAGAAAGTACTACAAAAACTAGCCTCCAATAGGTATTTATGTCCCGCTTTCAGCTAGGATAGTTACTTTTCTTTCCAGTGGCTGGTGCAGTGCTGTGTTTTTGCTTTAGTCTGAGAACAATGCTGATAATACACCAGTATTTTAGTTGCTGCTTTGCAGCACATACCCTGATCAAGGACTTTTCAGTCTCTCACATGCACTGCCAGCAAGGAGGATCACAAGAAACCAGGAAGGAGCAGAGACAGGTCATCTGACCCAAACTAGCCAACTAGCCTAAGGGGTATTCTATACCACCACATGTCATGCCCAGTGTATAAACTGGAGAAGTTACCCAAAGGGATTGATTGCTCAGGTCAAGCTGGGTATCAGTCAGTGGGTGTTGACCAATTATACTGTGCATCACTTATGTTTATTGCTTGTTGGTTTGCTGGTAATTTTTTTTCCTTTTGGTTTTATTATTTCCCCTCTATTATTTCTCCTATCATTATTATTACTACTAGTAGTTTTGCATTATACTTAAATTATTATACTGTTCTTATCTTAACCAGGGGGTTTACATTCTTCCAGTTCTCGCCATCCTGCACAGAGAGGGGGAAAGGGAAGATGTGTGAGAGAGCAGTTGCATGGTAGCTAGCTACTGGCTAGGTTAAAGCTTCAAAGCTTTCCTTTTCCTATTGCTGTGAAGACCAAACACCCTCAAGCCTATTTATTGTTTTCAACAGAAGATACTTAATTTTCCCTAGGACTAAGCACATATTTCACTTTAACTACTAGCATCTTTAAATATGTTAATTGTGCCAATTTAGTTTTCAGTCCATGTGCAGGCTTATAATTAGTTTCCAAAGATCAACTGAATTTAATGTGATTCACATAACATAGATAAAAAGAGATATGCCCCCCTCCTTCTTTTGCTGAGAGGTATTGACAATTATGCTGAGCCCGATCATGATGAACTCTTTATTAGTGAGAATAAGAGTAGTGAGCAGAAGTCAAGCTAATAGATTTACAATCATATCAGGTTAGTTTCAGACCTTCTGCAATGCCACTCATATGAAACTGGTCTGTTGTGGCTGCTGCCGCTATATGCTTCCCCTTGCATTTGTTTCCTGACCAGATATACGATATCTTTGCTCAGAGAAGATAATCATTTCTTTATCTTGGATATACTGCTGCCTGTTTGTAGTTAAGAGCTTAAAACCAACTCACTAGAAAAGTTTCAACTGCTTCTTACTCTGAAAAGCATTAAACCTTCAAGTTGAAATTTTATTGGTGTGTGTGTCAGGCTTGTTTGTTTAAACATGAGATTTCATAAATAGATTTCAGCTGCAACTTGGAAGGGATTGGAAGAAGAAAGAGTGGAGCTGATTGCTCAAGATGAAAAATAAAAAAAGAAGAAGAAAAAAAAGGCCTTTAAGCTTTTGCAACAGTTTCTCTGTGAACCATAGAAACATAGAATGCTTTGGGTTGGAAAGGACTACAAAGATCACTTAGTTCCGACACCCTTGTCATGAGCAGGGACACCTTCCACTCATCAGGTTGCTCACATCCCTGTTCAGCCTGGCCTTCAACACTGAGAGGGACGGAACATGTAAATGGATTGTAAATAATGATTTATCAAGGACATAATCTTCATGGTAAGGCTGATTCCTTTCTTAAATTTGAAACAAAATCCTCCAGTTTTTTTGATAAAATTGTCACTTTGCAGGAGAAGTGTAAGATTTCACGGCAAATTCTGTACACAAGGCCTGGAACCGTTGAAACATAATAATTAATTACAACACCAATGCAGCTGGGTCATTCTTCATCACACTGATGTGGGACAATTGTCAAGCATTTTATCTTAGCTAAATTAAGGTATTTTTTTAAAGCATCTCAGACAAAATCACTAACATTTGTTTAATTAGACTTTGAAAACTCTAGTTAGCTTTACAGCTACAAAGCACTTGCCTTCCATTTCCAAAGCTGAGGTTTCAGAGAAAGGAACAATAACATCAAAAGTCTTCTGACAAGTATCAGAGAAGTATAATTCCAAGCAATTCATTTGGATGAAAGATAAGAACCAAGAGGAAGCTTCAAGGTGAAACAATTCCACCCACGGCACTAGTGACTTACATTGATTCTTTGGTCAAAGGCAGGAGGGGAACTAGTTAATTAATACTAATGGCCCCTGACCATCATCTGCAAAGCACAGAGCTAGCCCTGCTCTGCTTGAAAGTATCCGGCACAGCTATTAGACACAAGCAGTCTGATAATACTGAAGGCAGTGGAGATTCTTGTTATGGTGATGTAGGAAGAGGAAAGAAGAAATTGTATATAAACTAACCAAAGGGGTATTCCATACCACAGCATGTCATGCCCACTATATAAACTGGAGGCAGTTACACAGAAGGGCTAGATCGTACTCAGGTTGGGCTGGGTACCAGACAGCAGGTGGTGAGCAGTGACATCCTCTTCCCCTATTTCCTTTATCATTATTATTATTGGTGGTAGCAGTAGTGGTTTTGTGTTATACCTTAGTTACTCTACTGTTCTTATCTCAACCCATGGAAGTTACATTCTTTCAATCCTCCTTTCCATCCCTCCGGGACCATGGGGAGGAAAGGGTCTGGGATTTCAGGATTGAAGGAATCACTATCAAACCAAATCCACTTACAGACTAAAAATTGTCCCACAAGCAGAACAGAAAGCAGATAATTCACACATACACACAGAATCTAATTGTGTTTCATAATATTATAAATTCACTTTTTTCTTCATAATTTCATCACCTTAAATATCACCACTGCTAGATAACAATGCATATTTTTCAGATACAGGAATTCAAAGATAAAATCTTAAGTCTAACTACAGTTGTAAGCCTTTGAAGCTTGCTATATTGCCTCCATACAAAGCAAAAAGAATGTCCTGTCTTCACTATAAGTTACATCATTTCAAGAGAAAGCATACATAAATGGTAATCATGTTGCCTCTTCAATTTTTAGTAAGACAAATTCCTTCAGTCTTATTCTGTGAGCCCTATTTTCCAGGCCCTGTATCACTGTAAGCTTATTTTGAGCAGTGAGCATTTGTATTTTTTTCTTGGAGGGAAGCTACTGGCACAGAAACTGGGAGAGGAATCAGTGCTGTTCATTGGAAGCAAACTGATTCCTAATATTACTCTTTATTTAATTTGTTAATTGTTTTCATAATTTCTTTGTTCAATTACTTTCATATGTTGTATTTGTCAAACATTTGCCCATGAAATTATACAGGTCTTATTTGGTAAAAATTTTCTATAATGGCCTACTAACCATTTCTTAGGTTAGTACTTGGGATACTTTCCCAATAAATGGATAGAAACTGATCTGGTACAAAACAAGTGCACACCCTGTGCTGGGTTCAGCAGTAGCAGTCATTTTCTCCTTCTTAGTAGCTGGCGCAGCACTGTGTTTTTTGACTTTCAACCTGGGAACAGCACTGATAACACCGATGGATTTAGTTACGGCTTAGAATGTTTGGTTTGACCAAGGACTTTCTGAGTCTCATGCTCTGCCAGGGAGGAGGGGAAGCTGGGAGGAAGC
>JANRGW010055026.1:34873-52217 GCA_024733675.1 Psilopsiagon aymara | reverse complement strand
AGGCCGGCGGGGATCCCGCGGGCTTCGACGGGCCCCTGCTCGCGCCTGGAGCCGCCGCACGAGCGCCCCGGGTAACGAAGGTGCGCGCGGGCGGCTGCCGCCATCGTCTGCCGTGGAACGGAGCGGGCTCGGCCGGAGTGCCCCCGCTGCCCCTTGCTCGCCCTGTTTGAAAGTAACATGGTGGCGCTTCGCGGCGGAGCCGGGTCCGCCCGAGGCGGGCGGGGAAAGCGGCTCCTGACGGTTCGCGGTTGGCGCCGGCCGAGTTCTTGGGGCGTTGTGGGAAGCGCGCGCGTCAGGCGCCCGAGGGGCGTGAGGTAGCGCGGGGGCCGCGGTGCCAGCCCGGGCAACCCGGAGGGATCCGTGGCGGGGAGCGGCTCCTGCAGCAGCACAGGCTGGGGCCGGCCCGTGCGCAAGGGACCTGTGGGGCTGGTGGGCGGGAGGCTGAGCTTGAGCCGGCGATGGTTGGCTCAAGGAAGACTAGCCTTGCTCAGGGGTGCAGGAGGATGAGGGTATCCTGGGCTGCATGGGGAGGAGTGCTGCCAGCAGGTCGATGGAGGTGACCCTTCTCCACAGCTCTGCCCTGGTGAAGCCGCTGCTGGGAGTTACGGGGCTTCCCGGTGGAGGAGACAGCCATCGTGGAGAGAGTTAAGGCAAGGGCAATGAAGAGTCTGGAGCATCTCACACGAGAAGGGCTGAAAGAGCTGGCACTGTAGTCTGGAGAAGAGAAGGCTCAGGGGCAATTTGCTAATGTAATGGAGGGTGCTTGGAGGATGAGGCCAGGGCCTTCCCAGTGGTGCCACTGACAGAGGCATGGGTACAGCCTGAAACACAGGACATTTTCCCTAAGCACTGAAACACGTATTACTGTGAGGGAGACAGAGCACTGACACAGAGAGGTTATGGATCTCCATCCTTGGGGATATTCAGAAACCGTCTGGACAGAGTCCTGGGCAGCCTGCTTTGGGTGGCCCTGCTTCAGCAGAGGGCTTGGATGAGATGACATCCAGAGGTTTCTCCTGACTATTTTCTGTTTCTGCCTGCAGTTTCTTGTAACTATTTGTGAAGTATGTATTTTACCAAGAACAGGCTGTTTAGCTGGAGGAGGAGGAGGGTGGTGTTAGCCATGAGTTAATGTTTTTCATAAACTTGAGAAGTTGGGGGATTGATCAGAACTGTTACAACTACAGCAAAAGTCACTGTAAACTCAATAGAAATCATCATGAAGGTTTGATTTTGGGGAAAACATTTTGCCAGACTTGGAGCTAGAAAACTCCCATTAAGAATTTGTCTCTGAAAAAAGATGTCTGTGGTTGTGTCATTCAAAACTCATAGCTCCTGATAGGAATAAAAGGGTGATACATCCAAGCTAAAGAAAAAAGTGTGGTAAATATTAGCTAATGTTTGATAGATTGCATTTTCAATTATACTATTTCCAGGGTCTTATTTCGGTATGCTTTTAGCTTGTTTTAAAAGTACTTGATGTGCATGACCTGCAGGTAAGGCATATTGTCAAAAGTAAATCAGATCAATTAAATACGCTGAGAAGTCCCCTGGAACACAAGCTTAATTTTCAATAGATAATGACCAGAAAACCTAACTCTAAATTTGTGAGTGCCTGGGAAAAAGCCAACAAAAGTTGCTGAAATCATAATTTGTTATCTTTCATAGGGAATGCTCTTGCATGTAGAAACTGAATTTATTCCACAGGTTAACTCTTCTGTTTGCCTCTTAAACAAAAATCTACTGGCTGCCTCAGTGTGCCTGTATCTGAGTGAAGACACTGGGTACTGATCCACTTCGGTCTATGAACAGTGAGTTGACAATTATTAGTTGATAGAGTGTGAAAGGAAGAAGCAACAGTTTCCAGCTGGTTGAGTGACATTTACTTCTCATTTAAAATAGCGTAATGTAGACTAACACAATAATTTTGGTGACTTGCGCTGTCCTTGGGTAATAACGTACATTCTTAAGACCTGTGAATTTACATGGTGCTCACTGTTTATTGCTGTGGAGGGAAAAGGGAGCTCAGCTCTAGACCACCTGTCTTGCAGCAGCCTCCACGAGGAGGGGAGGATCCTTTAATCAGATCAGATTGCAATCCAGATTGCTTTGGGTGGGAATCATAACTTTTAATGCAACTTCACAACCAAGTTTGTTTCATTAGATCATTCCAGAAATGTTTCGCTCCAGGATTGCCGTATGATTGTGCTACTGTGAAGGAAGTGGTAAGGCAGGTATCTTTTTGATTGCTTTGGTAGGCATTTTCTCTGGCAACAGTTCCAGTGAAGTTGCCCCTGGTCAGCTCACAGCTGCTTTTGAGTATTTTCCTTAGTTCGTGCCAGTGTAGCTGTGTAGATGGCTGAGCAGTTCACTGGGCAGATTAAGCCAAAACACACCCAATGTTCCCCCTTGCCAAAGGAAAAGGAGGCAAGTTCACTGCATAGCCATAGAGATGGCTGTGCTTGTGGGCAGGAGTGTGGGTTGGTGACAAGGTCTCCAAGAATGAGTTTTAGTGGCAGTGTGCTGGATATCTGACTGGTCTGGAGGCCTGGAGAGAGCTTGGGAGTTTATTGTGTGCTTCAAGAGATCTGCTGAAATGGGCAGGGCAACAGAATTGGTTATCAGTAGACCTATCCTTGGTACTTTGAGATTCATGCAACTCCTATAAAATGATCTCAATTGAGCAATAAAAGACTGAAAACGTACTGCTCAGTGTAAGCCTGAAGTACACTGTAATACCATCTGCCCCATTTTGTTTTTTCTGTAGAGCTCTTTGATTTCATGTGATTCTAGATATATATGTGATTCTACAGTCTATCTAGGGTTTTTAAGCTTGGGTTTGTATTTATAGCCTTAGTAAGTTTGTGTGAGAAAGAAATGTATCAAGAAAATATGTGCATACTAATAACATGCTAATAGTTCAGGTTTTCCATATGCTTTATACTACTCTATCCTGATCTTGGAGATCAGTACATGCTGTAGTGTAATAGAGGACCCAGAGGACCCATCACACATTATTGCAAAATATTTTATCAGACTTCCAGGATTTCACAACTCTAAACTGGGTTTTTGTGCCATGACTGTCAAGTCATGGTCTGTATTATTTACAACGGCTGGTCATTGATATACTTTTAAAAATGTGGATTTTTTTTCAGAGCTCTGAATATGTAATCCAAATTAACAGCACTTCCCTGGTGTTTTGTCTAAAAATTCAAAGGCATTTTTTGTCCATGTGCGTATTGCATGTGACCCTAACTGCCTGGCCCCAGCTTCCATCAGCTATGGTTCCCTTGAAACTGGCTCTGACAGATGCTATAGATTCTGTTTGACATTGTTCCCATTTTATTTTGTAACTAAGCTGCAGTCCCAACAGATTAAGTTGGGGGGGGGGGGGCAGAATCACTAAAACCTCCTTAGTTTCATATTTGTAAGGGGAGTCCATGTTGTTTGTGTGAAGTTACTTAGGATGCCACATAATGTTTTAGTGTTGTGGGCTGGTTAGAGTGTGCATGAACATAAACATGAATCACCTTTGTTCTGTGACTCCTTGAAGCTGAGGAGCATTTAAATTGAATTTTAATTTGTGTGTGCAAGTAAAAATATTTTGCAAGTGCCAGAACTGATCATAGTTACACAGTGACTGTTTTTCTAAATAAGAAAGAATAGCAACAGTGGTTTTGCTCCATGAGAAACAGCAATAGTGCTGAGGGGCAGAAAATTATTTGTAGAATATCACTATTCTACAAATTACTATGTAGAAGCAAAGTGCTTTTGTTCTAAGAGAAACATACATATGCCCGCTGGATTTCTTTTACTTTTGGATTTCCATTGTTGTGAGCATGTTCTGTTTGTGGTAGGGTTATATATATTGCAGTTGAAGCCCTCCTATGAGAGTTTGAAGTGGGGCACTTTCCCATGTGCTTGTTTTTCCATAGGTAAAGTGAGAATAATGACACCCATCTCCTTTGTGCTTTGAAAGTACTGCTGAGAAACATTATGTAAGAATTGAGCATTATTATACAAATTGTTCTAGTTTGATCCATCTCTGCTGGCCCTTTTCATCCATGAGCTAAGATGACCGTGACTTGGAGGCTGATGGGTCTCATTGTGTTCAGCTTATCACTGTACCCACTGCTGGTTTTCACTAGAACATAAACCAGTGTAGTCTTTTTTTTGTCCCTGGATGATGGGAGCTATTAAGATTTGGTATTTATTTGGAATCTAATAACATGTAAAGCCTTTACAGTTACTGTATGATAAGGTGTGTAGGTAATTCATTTGGTGATATTTTTGCTTTAAGTTGAATACAGAAATCTGTTGAGTATGTTTTAGAAGTCTGTTGAATATTTTTAGATGATCTGCGATGTGACATCTACTTCCTCCTAGTTTTTCTGTGCTGTTCTATAAAAAAACATTGAAGAAATTGTTCCTGTTAATGCTGTTTTGTAATACTACCGTGCCTTCAGAACTCTGGAGATTGCTAGCTCTTCAGCAGAGGTGCACTGGCCTTGACAGTCTGGTGTAAAATATGGCCAGTCAGATTAGCAAGCAAGTGCCCCCTCTCA
This sequence comes from Psilopsiagon aymara, assembly GCA_024733675.1. Lineage (NCBI taxonomy): Eukaryota > Metazoa > Chordata > Aves > Psittaciformes > Psittacidae > Psilopsiagon > Psilopsiagon aymara. The sequence continues at coordinate 47,652 of JANRGW010055026.1, read as the reverse complement.
GGGCTGATTGTACTTGTGCTGGACTTTAAAATTTGTGGTGATGATGTTGTCCTTTCCAGCTCCAGGTGCGTCCATGGCAGCTGTATCCTATGGACCTGGGCTGCTGCTGTGCAAGGGCTGCAGGCAGGATGAGATGCTCTTGGAAGCTGGATTTCTCTGTGTTTAGAGAAGAGCAGTGGCATTGGTGATACCAACTGCAGAATCTGTCTCTTCAGGTTGGGGTGCTGGTGTGATATAACTGAACTAAACATCATGTTTGCTGTGAGGACAGATTGGAGGGTGGTGCTTCCACCATTAAATATTTGGAGCAGTTGAGGTCTCATGAGTGTCTGGACTATGACACTATTCTGGCGGAGAGAGAGGGGAAACCCCAAACAAACAAAAAGAAACCCATGAGATAGTGAATAGAATATTTCATTCATAAGTGATAAAACTTTTTATTTTCTAGTTTTTCAACTGCTGATGTATACACAGAATTAACGTAATTGTGGAAAGTTTGGTTGCTCTTTCCTTCTGTCTATAGTGGATGAGACCAACTTCACTCATAAAAATAAACTGGTCCCTTTCCATCCTACCTGTGTTTAAAAGTCTACACAGTCACACACTTCTATTTACCCATAAAGTTAAAAAGGGAGATGAAGGGCAGGGGAGCTTGATCAACTCTTAAGAACATTTTGACACTGCTGCTGCCAAATGTGGGATTTGTGTAGGGATTAGAAGATGAAAATGTTTCTAACCTACAGCAACTCTAGTCATAAACACTTCAAAGCATATGTCACATGTAAGCAACTGTCTTTTTAAAAGAAGTAATTTGGAGGACTCTACTAAAGCTGCCTTGATGATGGCTGTATACCTTTATCTAGGTAGCCTTGTACATGAAAGCTCAGTGCAGCTGTAGCTCTGTATTAGGGTTTTTCCCAGGGTTGCTGCAGTAAATCTGGTGGTTGTGTGTGGCTTTGGCTGTGGGAATTGTATTTTTAAGCTTTCACAGAGTGTGTGTGTGTGCGCGTGTGTGTGTGAGGGGAGGTACATATGTACATATATGCAAAGAGATCACCAGCTACCTGCCAGTGTTGAGAAGGAAAAAAACTGCATGCACAGCAACTGATGTGGAGTGGTGGGTAGATGCATATCTGACAACAGCACTGCTAACTGTACTGTACACCATCAGTGCTAGTTGTATGGTACAGTGAGTCTGACACATTCCAGTCTTGCATTGTGAATCATGACGTTACAGTGCCTCTTGCAGGCCAGCAGTGTGGCTGGAGGTGGCTCTGTGGTGTAACCCTGTGGTAGAAGAACTGTTGGCCAGGAGCTGACATGTCAGAGTTTAACTGCACTTTCTGTGTGACCTTATGTGGTCGGCACCAGAGAAAGTAATCTGTTTTCCCTGATCGGAAAAGGGGCGAGGAGAAAGCATGAGAGCTGATCTCAGAGGAAAAGGTGCCACAAGTTTCAGCTGCAGCAGCAAAGAGGGAGATTTATACAGCAGCACTGGGAAGTGACAGGCACGTCACTGATGACAGCAGCCTGCAGTGGGGAGGGGAAATTGTGTTTTTATGGGCATATGCAAGCACCGTTTAGGATATCCTGGGCAAAATCCTGTGGCAAAAGTGAAACTGACAAGTGACTGGCCAGTTTAGAGAACTATTTCGAGCTCAAAATGGGAACACAGTGTACATAAGTCAGGAATTATTGTTGTCTTGTGCACTCTGGCACTACCTCACAAGAGCTGTTTCATAACAGAGCAGGAAGGTACTGTGGGGTGAGTTTGCGAATGTGTGGGGGCTGTAAGTGGGATTTTTTTTCTAGGTGAGTTAGTTGAGCCATAGATCACTCAATTTATTGAGTTGAGAAGAAACAAACTGCTTCTCAGGGTGTTCTTAGATACAATCTGCCTTTTGGAAAATCAGCACAAAGTAGTAGTGTTACACCAGATGTCAAAGGGATTTACACAGAACATTACCACATCCTTGTCTGAAATTGTAAATATTTCTCATACTTGTTCATTTTTTGTGAGGGGCAGACGTATATGTGTACATCTGTTCAATTTCTGTGCTGTATCTACAGAAGATCCCTTTTTAAGTTTTCTTTTTCTCTCTATTGTGTTGCTCGGTTCATGTTACAGAGGAGCTACACTGTTGAATGTATGATTTTCCAGTTACCTCATGGCAGAACATAGATCCGCTAAAATAATAACCTGAACAACCACGGTTCAGGACCACGTGAGAAGAGGAAAGTGAGCAGTGGAGGGGAACAGCTTATATGAGAAAAGACCGGGGAACAGCAATGTGCAGCACCACCGAGTCCCCTTGAGACCATCTGAGCTTAGCTGGCTATGGGACAGCTCCTGTGGCAGGGAGGTGTGGTGAGGGCTGGGTGTGAGCTGTTCAGAGGAACCCACCAATGCTGGTGCCTTCAGTTTCCATCTGCTGGTGCCAGGGAGTCCCAGTGGCTGTTTAGGAGCCAGTCCTTGTCTTTACAGCCCATGGCCCCAGCCAGGCCCAAGCTGCCCCTGGATTACAAGGGAGTGCCAGCTCCTCTTTGTATTTGATTCTGCTTCCAGACCCAGTGCTGTCATTCCCCATGTGGAACAAAGCTGTGTGTAAGAATGGGAGGAGGTGTTTGATCGATGCCCAGCTCTTTTGTTTTGGAACTGTCATAGAGACAGGAACTGATTGCTGCCGCCATACCCACAGATAAATGTATTCACTGCTTTGAGTGGCTTGTGTGCACCAGAACACTCGTGGGCTAGTGGTAGTGCTGCATGACAGTTTGATTAAGGTAGTAAGTCTGAATAATCAAGATTACAAGATAACGATCTGGCCTAGAGGAGGAGCAGCACCATTTTTGAGGTCCTCAGCATACAGCTGCGCTTCCTGATGACGATGTGCTACTGTTTATGGATGAGCTAGATCCATAAACAGTTCATGATCATAAAGATGATAAACATCTTGGGATCATTACGCGCTGGATTAGAGATCACATGGCTGGCTTTATCTTGATGTCCAGCTGACCACTCTGGTACTTCAGGTAAGTAGTAAAGGTGTCATTTACACTGATAAGCTGCAATAGGCTTACTTCACTGGTGTCCCTGCCCATGGCAGGGGGCTGGAACCATATTATCTTTAAGGTCCTTTCCAGCCCAAACTGTTCTGTGATTCTGTTTCTAGAATAACACTTTGTACATGAGCTTATGTTATAAATAGGGTTTGCATGCAGAATTCTAAAGAAAAGTACATGCATTCATTTTAGCTGTTAATGCTGAGGTGTGACAGAGGTGGTGTGCTCTTAGGCAATAAGAAATTGTTTCTGGAAGTAAAACACATCATTCTAAAGCTAAAGTATTGCAGATAGTTCTGCAAGGTGTTCTTGTGACATCTGAAAGGTCTGGAGGCTTTTATGTGAGGGCGTGTCAAAAAAGCTAACCTGAGTCCAAAACGTTCAAATGATGTGAGAATTTGCCCAAATGTTAGTCATGGATTACTAAGGAAGTAATTTAGAACTCTTTTTACTGCTCTCTTTAGGTAACATTTCAATAATCACATTGCCAGTTTCCAGCACCAACTCCCCAACGAAGATTTTGCCAAAAACCTTAGGACCAATCAATGTGAATGTTGGGCCGCAAATGGTAAGTTCTAACTTGTGTAACAAGCCACATGGCTTCCTGCTAGTGTAAAATGGAAACATGGGAAGCAAAGATGTGAGTAGTGCTAAGAACATGCTGCTTCCTGCCTCAGCTGCAAAGGCTGCTCAGGTGCCCCACCTGGGTGGAAAGGTGATGATGTGTGGGTACTCCCAGCAGCCATCCTGCAAGTGACCTTGGGGGATACCTGTCCTCCTGGCTGTGGATGGACATGGATGCACTTCACCAGCTGCTGTTTTAACTCAAAAGTGTGGTAAGAAAAAAACCCCAAAAAAAATCCCATTAGGAATTTTACTGAAACTCTTTTTTGACTATTGGTGAGTCATGTTCTCACCAGTGGATCTCCAGCAGCACGAAGCAGTAAACATCTAAAGTGTGACACTGAAGATTTAACTTGTTGAAGCTCTCCTTGTTACAACTGTCTTTTCCTGCAGTGGTAACTGTGTGTGTGTTTGTGTGTGTGTGTATTGCCAGACTGGCTTTGAGAAAAAATTTGGGTGTTCTGGTGGCCAGAGAACTAATTAGGTGATGTCAATACAGGGAACCCTTTCTAGTAACCTGCTTGCCAGGCACATATCCTGACTGCAATTACCATTTGATGACTTTTATAAACAGTTGTGTTTGGTGTTTTTCACATCACTGTTCTTCAGTGGCCCCAGATGGATAGAGGGGAACAGGCACTGCAGCAGCCCTCGTGCTGTGCTCTCCACGGTGCAGAGCCCTCCAGATGCAGTATTACCTACAGGGTGTCTGCCAGGGAATGGTATTCTTCAGTGCCTCAGTACTGGTACATGTCCTGCTGGAGCACGTGCCCTGTGACATTTCACTGGGGTAGCTCTGCTACAGGAGCTGTATTTTGTGAGTTCAGTAAATAATAGCTGAAAACAGGGGTGAGCAGTCCCTGCTTTTACAAGTGACTTCTCCAAGGCCTTGCTCTTGCGTCAATTGAACCCTACTTACAGTTGAGATTGTACAGCAGGTAGAAGTTGCAAAAGCAACTTCATGGTGTGAAACATTTTGTATTTAATTTTTTATTATTATTTTACTCTGTTGCTTTGCAAGGATAGATCTCTATTTAGAAAAGATTTTCTTATTAAATAGCAATTTACACAGGCCTTGTAAAACATCAGTGGAGAGCTGTGCGTGTTGTCTGCTAGACCATTGAAAGAGAATGTTCACAAGTTTGTAACAGAGGGAATGTCAGCACTCCTTTGGCATCTTGCCTGTCTTAGCAATACCCTGCTGCTGCTAGGGGGTTCTAGTGTTATTCAGTCAGCACAGGCTTCAGCCCTTGAGGCACTCCAGGCCCTCCAGGCCAGGACACATCCCCAGGGGCAGTGGAAAGGGGCTGTTGGCTGCATGGTCACCACCACTCTGAATCCCCTGGGGCATGGCTGGGCAAGCAGTGGAATTGGTACAATCTGCAGGTTGGATTCTTCTGTATGAGAGTTTGTTACAGGTTCTTTAGATTTCGTCTGTAGGCATAAATATAACACCATGTTATTGATAAAATGTGTTTAATTACAGGAATTTAACACATCCTACAGGTGCTCTGTTCACTAAATTAGGGTGAGGTCTTCTGGTTTTTTTTAGGCTATGCAGTGAATTTATGTGATTGCTTCAGGCACAGTGGAAAAGTATTTGCTGTTAAGATGGAATTAGTGCTCTGAAAATATACAGTGAAATTTTTTTACAGGTTTTTTTTTTTTTTTTTTGTGAAAGCAAAAGCATTCACTAGCAAACTTGAAAGTGACACTGAAATAAAGCCAGTTTGTGTACCCATGACACCTGTGGCTACAACTGGCAGTTCTGGCCTGGATTTTTTTTTTGGGGGGGTGGAAGGGGTGACAGCCATGGGAGGGGGCTGCTGCTGCCGGGGTCCCTCAACACTAGATGGCACCAAGGGACAGGGGACATGGTCAGTTCCATTGTGATTTGCCACCTCTGTTACAGTGGTCACATGAAAATGAAGAGACTGGATATAAAATACTCCAACACGTCTGATCTGTGATTTACAAGGCATCAGTAGAGCAATGTGAAACTTCAGAGAGGGTTGAATGTGGTGAAATGCATTTCAGTGTGCAAAATACTTAAGATCTCTGTGGCACGTCTGCAGTTTGCTGCAGGACCATATGCTCACTGCAAGTAGACGTGTTTTTAGTGTTGCAAGAAACTGGTGTAAAAACTTAATGGATTGGGCTGATATTTAATTGAAATGTTGCATTACTGATTCTTACATCCTTCTGTTATACCACAAAAGCTTGCCTAAGCAAGCTTTTACAAATAAATCATTCAGTTGGAAACTGGTCCTGTGCCTGTGTGTAAAGCAGCCAGCCTGGGATATTCTGCTCTCCACTACCCACCACTAAATATCTAACTCGTACCTGTGTGGTGGTTTTCCTAAATTTCTGGTTTTACCTGTTTCTGTCAAGCTATACACTTACAAAAATAAGTAAGGTCATTTTAAGTCTTCAAGACAAAAAGTACATACATGTAATTATGATGTGGTGTTGGGAGGGATATGAAGTAATGCTCCATGAGCTAAGGAAATGCAAAATTCTTCAGGTAACATATTTTATACTTGTTTAAACAATACTGATGGACAACAAATATCTGCTGTGTACTTATATGGGTACTGGGTAAGTTAAGTAGTAAAGGAAACTACAGAGTTTAATGCAGTCAGTACTCAAAATGTCACTTACAAACAGAGTACAAGAAAGGTTTGAAAAAGTGAAATAAGTCGTTCAAGTAAAAAGCATTGTCCAAGCAGCTTTGGTGTGAGTTTACTGTACTGGAAGAAAAATAATTTACCATTTATTTTCTTTTAAAGTTTAACTAATTAATACTGTTCTGGTTTTACGTACTGTCTGAATTCTTCTGCTGAAGAAGAATGAATGAGATTTAAGAACTGTGCCCAATGTCTTACTGTTAACAAACACTACGATTTCTCCAGGTTTGACTACATGTAAGCTCAGTCCATGGTGTATAGACTGTACACGTCATTGCAGAGGTCCAGGGTTCTGTTATTAGCTTGCTGGAATGCCTGGAGATCTTGTGAATGCTGGAAAGTGCTGGGAATGCTTTGCCTGCAGCTCAGGTTGTCTCCAGTAACAAAGGCAGATAATTACAAGAGGCAAACCCATTGGAAAGGAGGTTTTAATGATTGCAGAGATCAAGAAATTGCCTGGGAGTACTTTTGAGGAAACAGTTAGATGTGCATGGGCAGAGATACTGTCTGCCAGAACTTGTTTAGTCCTTGTCTAGATGAGTAATACAGCAATATGGTGCAGTCAGTAGAAATCTTAACAGCATTGTGATTACTTTCATGTATGACGAGCTGCTTATCACATCTGTACTGTAGGTTTTGATTGCTGCTTCCACCTGGTACAGAAGTTGTTGTGGTTTTGTTGGGTTTTTTGGTGTTTTTCCCCTTAGTATAATGCTTAGTGAGGCTCTGGGGCTGTGGTAACCTCTGCTTTCTTAAAAGATCTGTGGTTTTATGTCTAAATTTCATAGATCATAAGCACATCACAAAGACTGACCAATTCGGGGAGTGTGCTCATTGGGAATCCATATAACCCAGCTCCAGCAATGGTCACACAGGCACACATAACGGAAGCTTCTGGCTGGGTCCCAGGGTAAGACTGTTGTTTTATTAAAAGGTGTTTGAGGATCTGTTCTGATCTTTTCCTGTATTTATACTGTTGTATCACACCTGGTTCTTGCACAACTACAAAAGAGTATGCTTTGCAGCCTGTTATGCACTTTTGATGACTGGAGCACATGAGCATGGAAGTGCAAGCACTGGTCACTTCACAGTCTGTTTAAATTTTGTTCTATGGTAGCATGTGAGAGAGAGTCACAAATTCATGAGTCCTGTTAAAACAAGCCTTTATTTTTTTTTTCATTAATTCATGGTATATCCAAATAGCTTTGCTGTTGAACATACTGAAGGGTGCCAACAGAGGGATAGACAGTCAGAAACACTTTCAAAGGTGTTTAAGACCTAACTAATGGAAAACGTTGAATGTAATCAATGTTGTATTTTTACTACTATTTTACAATAGCATCAAGTTTTCATGGGGTTCTGAGGTACTCCAGAGTAACATGACTGTCTTTATGTCCTCTAAGGAAATCTGGTCTTTACAGTATTTTGTGGTTTGGTTTTTCTTTCGAGTACAGCTGAGCATTTCTGTCTTGACAGGTGCAGTGTTTTGCCTCTGAATATGAAATATTTATTTCTGCATCTCAGTTAACTTCTGTAATCAGTGATGAGTGTCAGTGTCACCTTTCCAGCCCCAGAGGTGGGAAAATGGAGTATCTAAGAAACAGCAGAAGGGAGAATACAGTGGTGTACCTTGACTATCTTTATTCTGTGCTGTCAGCAAAGAGTGTCCTAGGCTTGAACTTCCCGGTCACTGTATCCCCAGCACCAAATCAATAAACTGCATGTCCAGCTGGGAAGTTTTTAACTTAGATTTTTTTTTTCCCTGCATATGTGTTTATTTCCATAAAGCCCTTTCAAATCTCTTAGTTCTGATTTTATTTGAAAAAGGAGTTGTCAAAGATTACTTTGTTTCAGCAAATTTTGTGATGTGGAGACCAGGAAGAAGTTGGTTCAGTCCCCAGAGGAGGGGAAAAGCTGTAGTGTCTGTTCACAGCTGCTAAACCAGAGACTCAACACTCATTAGCTTTCTTACGCTTCATCAAAACCCTGTGATGGAGATTACCAGAGGGAAGCCTATTGCAGTGGGTCAACCACTACCACCACAGAAGAGCACCATTCTTTTCTTCGTATCCTGTCAAAATCCACAGTATTTCCAATAAGTCTAACTATTGTTTCACACACAAAAGAGAGCAAGATGTTCTCCAGACTGGCTGATCAGTATTGATCCCTGCAGGAGTCCATACAACAGGTTATATTTTTATCTGAAGATCAGAGGTGAGGAAGGCTCTGTGGTACTGCCAAGCTTAAGAGGTGACCCCTTGCTGAAGACAGTTCCAGAGGGCCGCAAACCCAGGTTCCTTGCTTCACCCATTGCTTGCTCCTCTTCACAGATTTCAAGTTGTTTCCAAAATCAAATGAGACAAGAGCATGTTCACTCTCAGGGCTCCATACCACCTCCAGCAGTCTGGCTTACAGTCCTGGGGCAACTCTCCTTTCATTTACTGCTGGTCCAGGTCCCCATTGTGCACCGGAACACTGCAGCCCCTGGGCCAGCTGCAGCCAGCGCAAACCACATGGCCTGTGATGTTAAGCACCATGGACAGGGGTTGCCACAGACAGAGATCCTGCAGTGAGGCAGACGTCTGCCTGCTGGTGGGTTCTGGGTTGTACAACCAGACACATAAGGCTTCCATGGCATGGAGCTTTAAATCCATGATTTTTGTTTAGCTCCCTTTTTTAGCATTGTAAAGTTTTAGCTGCGAAAGTATCTGCTGTGAGCCTTGGTTCTGAAATAGTGAGGTAACGATGTTAAGTAATACACTGCAAGGTCTTAAGCACTGTATGCACTCTGTCACCTGCAAGAATAAAAGACAAGTCTGGAATACACCTTGTGCAGTTTGCTTGCTGTAGCTAATGAACAAAACTATAAGCAAACCAGCAATGATGGGTGACTGCTGCTCCTGTGCAGAACTCATCTCAACTACTTCCTCAGTATCGCTTTCAGCTCCGTATGCATCAGCTCTAATACGAACTGCTTAGTGTTTTACCTTGTTTTTTGTTTAAAGATACCAAAACATTCAGTGTCCTGGAAATACAGGATCGATTTGTGCACTGTTTAAATGCATTTTTCCTCCAGAGGGAGAAATTCTAAATAGGAATTTTCAAAGGAGCTCAACTTCTCAGTTTTGAAGAGATTTGATTATCTATCTAGCTCACACCAGCATTTCCTATGGTTTCTGATGAAATGAGTTGCCTAAAATTATACAGGCAAAGCATGGTAAAATTGGGATCAGAAGTTCTATGGCAGTGATCTTAGAAAAATTCTGAAGTCCTGACTACCTTCCCTCACTTTTTGTCAAGCTCTTTGTATGCTATTCTCCCCTTTTCAGTAAACATTAGGGCCCAAATATGCTGATTTTATTGGTCTAAATGTATAATATAATTTTAATCTTAATTTTGAATTGTCTTTGCCTAGGGACAGAAAGCGGACCCAAGAATTTTTAGAGTCAGATTTTTCGGAAAGGTGAGTTTTACCAAACATGCATTTGATGCATACAGTCAGACTTTTTTTACTTCTTCGGATCTGCTCTCCAGAGAGATGGGAGTCATGTTCCCGCTTCCACACAGAAGCAGCTCTGTGGTATGTCATTCCTTGTAGTTATAAATCATTACTCTTTGCTTTATCACTTTTCTATTTTAAGCACAAACGTGAGTTGCCTATAAATTTGGCTTCAAGCACTTACACATCTTGTAAGGTTTTCCCCATTTTTTTTTTTTTTTTTTTTTTTGTGACACTCTCTGGAGATGAATTACAAATGTAGTTTTCTAAGCACCATCGAACATTTTTTTTTTTTCTTCCAGTAAGAGAAGCAAAAAAGGAGATAAAAATGGGAAGGGTCTGAGGCATTTTTCAATGAAAGTATGTGAAAAAGTTCAACGTAAAGGAACAACTTCGTACAATGAAGTTGCTGATGAGCTGGTACTGGAATTCACAAACTCTAACAGCCACTTAGCCACAGACTCGGTAAGCAAATACATGTGGAAATGTGTTACACCATCAAAAAAACAGCTGGTTTATCATGGAATTGCATGTCTTCTGTTTCTGCACTGTCCTGCCACACCAGATACCTTCCTTCATTACTTATCTACTTCCCAAATATAAAGACTTACCCTCTGAAATTTAAAAATACAGAATTAAAATCAAGAATTTAACTCCCCTTAAATTAGAAGCAAATTAGAGAAGTCTGCCAAAGTAGTTAAGCTTCTCAACTGGAACAGACTTAACATGGTGTGAATTTGCTGCACAGAGGCTTCAAGCAGGCCCGAGGCTTCCATCTGCAACCTCATGTAGTACCCAAGTAGTAGCACCAATAAAGGCATCATACTTTATATACCCCTCTGTCCTGAACTGCCATTCTGGCTTTTTATCTTCTATGCATCTCTGTATGATCTGTCTCTTTTTCCTTTTTGAATTCTTTTATTGTACTTAATTCTGTATTGTTTTCTTTGCAGGCTTATGATCAGAAAAATATTAGGCGGAGAGTTTATGATGCCCTCAATGTCCTGATGGCAATGAACATAATTTCAAAAGAGAAGAAGGAAATCAGATGGATTGGCCTTCCCACAAACTCCGCTCAGGAATGTCAGAATCTAGAGGTAAGGTGAGGTAGATGAGAAATTTCACATAGGTCAAAGGCTGTGATAATGGAGCTGCTCTGCTTTAAAAGAGGGGGGTTTTTTCCTCATTTTGAACCAGATTAGTTTTGATTCTTGAACACTATGAAAATAGCTCCTTTGATACTTGAATAAACTGAAGGGATATGTTTATGTATGCTTAGTGCAGTTTTGTGTAGTATACATTGAATCAAGTTTGGGAAAAAACCCACCTGTTTACCTTACAAAAATCAAGGAATACTTTTAAGATTAAAGTCTGTAGTAGCCCAAATTAACCAGCAGAAAAGTCACAAGAATATATGGTGCAGTTATGCTTAGAAAATGGTATATATTTAAAAGGAGACCAATTTTATATTCCTGTCTCTACTTGGAAATGCCATTCACAGGAAATGAAGTTGAAAAGTAATTCCTGCTAGGATGTTAAATGCTACTTAAAAATTGACAGGGAAAAAAAAGAAAGTTTTACTTACTGGTGGTTTCCATTATTTCTCCAGCAGGCTTGGAGTTACTGTGTTTTTGTAAGGATGCCAGAATTCATATGCACAAATGTTGCTTGTCCTTCAGGCCAAATGCTCTATAAATAAAAAGCACAAGTTACTGTATTTACTGCAGACTGCTGCACTGACTGTGAATACATCTTAATGTGTATTTTGTTTGTGATACTTGTGGCATCAGATACCTTGAAAGGTGGGTGGGATGCCTCTACAGTACAGAACAATTATTTTTGTGGAAGTTAATTTCCATCAAGTGTCATTCTAGATGTGGTAATGAAGAAGCTTTTACTGTCTCTCTAGTATAGCAACCTGGAAAATACATCTACCCAGCAAGTAGGCAGATACTCAACCATTTTTCTTCAAGATTCTGTTTTTTAAAAAGCTACAGATAAATGTACATTTTCACATTCATTCCAGTGAATGCATTCTCTTAAGTATAGGTTATTGTTACAAATCTGGAACTTGGATTTCATTGTCTCATCAACCATGAGCTTAACACTTTTCACTGTTTCAGGCTCCAATTACATATGCACAAAATGGAAGCCTGGCACAGTTTTTTAAAACGTTGCATCCTATGACATAACTGAAAAAAACAGAAAATAAAGCTGCATTTGCACGGTGTGAAAACCTGAATTCATTTTCCTCCTAAAGCTGTGTGAAGTGTGAACTCTTCTTCATGTGTTCTTCCATAAGATTACCAGTACAAAAATGAGAAATCAGTACAAAAAAGCTTGTTATATAGAAACCATGTCTAAATTAGAATCTGTACTGTGTACTGGTTTTGAGAGTTACATGTTTGTCCCAGCAAAGGAAGTCATCTACTGTGCTCTGAAGGAAATTTTAAGGAGGGGGTGAGGGTCCACAATGCACCACTGTAAATAAAATAGGGGAGTTTAGTTTTGACAGACTGCATCATTTACTAGGGTTGCCCCAGGGCACTATTTGAAGTGCCCTTAGTTGTCAATGCAATGTCAGTAGTCAATGGTGCCACTGCTGTCCCAAACACTGCATATTTAGGTTGAATATACCTTTGCCCCTCAAACTAGCATTAAAAGAACTGTTGCAAGAAATGAAATCTGTTCTCATATAGATAATGTTACCTGTACCCCCTTTTGTTGCTGAAATCTTGTTAGTTTAAGCAAGACTCAAGTAAGTAGTCCAAACAAAAATGGAGTTCTCTGGAGAGATGCAGGTGATGATCCTGAGCACAGTATCCACACATTTATGTCTAATAGCTTGCAGCCAGAACAGTGGAAGGGATGTGCACAATTCCAAAAGGGGGGGGGGGGGGGGGGGG